>PVJX010007128.1:0-72965 GCA_004027295.1 Dolichotis patagonum | reverse complement strand
ACTCTATGCATGGCTTTATACTATTGTGTTATGTTTGATATTATTGTATTTGAAACTATGCTCAACTATAGCAGAGTAAGAGATATGGTGTTAGCTACTGTTGATGTCCAGTTGACTTAATGTAAAGTACTGTGTTGCGTATGTTGTCCTGTTCTGATCTGCTCTGTACTGCCCCCTTTTGTTTTATTCTCTTTCAAATAAAAAAAAAATGGGCATCTGAGATGAATATACACTTCTCAGATTAACAAATACAAACAGCAAATAAACATATGAAAAAATGTTCAACATTACTGATCATTTGAGAGATGCAAATTAAAGCAACATTGAAATTCCACCCCAGAAACAATGGCTAACATTAAGAAACCAACCAATAACAAAAGCTGGAAGGGCTGTTGGCAAAAAGGAGCCCTTCTCCATTGTTGATGGGAACATAGACTGGTACAACCACTGAGGAAATCAGTGTGGAGAGTCCTCAAAAGACCGGATTGGAGGTCCCATTCAACCCAGCTATTTCCCTTCTTGGTATCTTCCCAGAATTAAGAACATACCACAGTGATACATGTGCACTCATGTTTATAGCAACACAATTTGTAATAGCTAGATCTTGGAAACAACCTAAATGCCCATCAAATGAGGAATGGATAAAAAAGATATGGTATTTTCATATAATGGAGCCATAAAGAAGGATAAATTGGAGACTTTTACAGGTAAATGGGTGCAACTCAAGATCACACTCATAAGCAAAATAAACCAGAAGCACATGTGTAAACATCATATTATCTCCCTAATGTGAGAAGCTGAAAGAGTAAATAAGATCCAAAATGTGCAAGAGATACTGTAAAATCGGAAGAACTTTCAAAAGGAAAGAGAAACTGGAATGGGGGAATGGAGAAAAGAAGAAAGTGAAAAGCAAAAAAATTATATATAAACATATGTATGTTAATATTGTTTGGACAATTAAATGCTAATACCTTTTACTCTAACTTACAGATAACTAATTTAAAGATAACAATATGTAATGTATTAACCATTGTTACCTTCTTGTTATCTTATTTTGGATTTTTTTTCTCTCCATAAAACAAATGAAAAGGGGAAATGAAGCTGATCAGGCCTCTGCTCCTGATGTGTGATCAAGCACATGCAGCAGAGATGGCAGGAGACAGAGCTAAAGCTTAGCTAGAAGTCCTGGGATGAGAGGCACAGCTGAGAGACACCTTCTTTGGGGAAGGAGGAGGGATAGCAAGAGGGTATGAAATGCCTTCCTCATTATGAAACACAAACCGTTCTCTTCAGGCTGCTCACCATGAATAATGAACCAGGGAATTAAAAGCTTTAAACCTGTTAAAGAAGCAATATTAAGTTTGGTATAAATATAGCTGAAATAATCCAGACAGTTTTATGACCTTACACCCCAAATAAAGGTGAAATGTTGAATTCTTTCCCCCGAAATAGAGGTAAACACAGCTAACAGATGGAAGAGCTGAATGGAAATTTCAATAAAGAAGGCCACAAAGAAGCATTTGTAAGCTCAGGGGTGCATGCATTAAAAAAAAAAGAAGCTGAAAAATGGAACTTTGTTTTATTTTGATAGAGTGCCAAAACAGTGCTGCATTCCTTAAAGAGCTGAATAAAGGATCGAGTTAGACTGGCCTTCTCAACACCTCGAGAAAAGCCCCCTTGGGTCTCATTTTGCTGGGATGACTATTTATATGACAGGTAAGGGAATAATTTTGCTGGATTCTGTTACACTAGGGCCTCTGTGACCCCTAGGTCAAAAGAGCAAATGCAAAAGCGACAATGTGGATAATTGCCTGTTTAGGATAATGGAATCCTGATTGAAGTCAATTATTATAACACCTGAAAGATAAATGAGCTGATGGGAAGGGTTCAGTGGGAGATAGCTGCGGACTGCAGGCCCTGCACCGCACCAGGAGCCAGAGCGGCCAGCAACTGTGGAATTCAAGAGGAGGGGCAGGTTTCCTGACCTGGAACTTACTCCAGCCTGAGGAGTCCAAGATCTGAAATAGGTTAGTTTGTAAAACATGCCATAAAACAGAAATTTAGCCCAATGCCCCAAACTGCAGGATTAGAGTAACATTAGTGAATGTGGCCCTCTATTAATTTTCACTATAACCTCTGAAGGCCTAGACTTGCCCCAAATCCATTATTTTTGTCTGTCACTGGAGGGAACTTTCCCTTCCTGCCAGCCAGGAAAAAGCCTGCTGACGTCGGCAGCTCCGACCTCAAAGCACTGACAGCAGTGGCCTGGCCAGTGTGGGTCAGGGCTGCACCAGTGCCGCAGTCAGAGCTCGGCCCTTGGATTTTCTTGTGTTTTTTTCTCTTACAGCAGAAAAGCGCCTACAAATGTTTTTCCAACCCCAGCAAGCCCGCTGCCCTCTGGGATCAGGTTTCCTGGTATGGAGCCTGGCTCTTCAAAGGCCTGGCCTGTCACCTTGCATGCTGGGGTGGCCTCCCAGGCTGCTCCTTGGGTCTGCCAGGTGGGGCACAGGGCGGGGGCTCCTGGGCCTCAAGAGCGAAGAGCTGCAAGCTGTTTCCAAATGAGGGAGTGGTGGGTAGTGGCCACCACTGTCCCCATTCCTCCGGCTGCGGTGACAGCCTTTCTGCACCAGCTCTCCTGTGGTCACACATGCATGGGCTCTTCTGTCCTAGACCTAAGGCCTCGCTTGCTGGAACACCTCGGAGAGGAGCCTGGCCTAACTCCCGCCTCTGCCGGTCTGAGTGACCCAGGCCCGGACAAAGGCTGGGGCACACCTGTGAGCTGCAAGTGTCCCTGTGACTCCAAGGTGGATTTATTGGGCTCCAGGTAACACAGCAGTTGAGTCAGATGTCTGGGTCTCTCTCCCTGCTCACCTCTCCACACTGACCAAGGGTAAGGGCAGCTCTCCCTGCTTCGTGAGCCTGGGTGAGACCTTAGAAGCTTGCAGAGATGGTGGCTCTGGCAGGGAAGGGATCTGACCAAGTCCACGGTTTTCCAGGAAGCCGATGCACTTGACCTCTGTGGAGCACATGGCTGGGTAAGAAGGGATGTCGTCCTTGGACAGGGACAGGAAATGTCCAGGAAGTGCCCTTTCATTTCCATCTCCCAGTGTCTCCACAGCTGGGCAAAGAGACCTCAATAATGTGTTAATCTGTCCCTCTAATTGACAGAGATAAAGTAGAAGCACCACTGGTCAAATTCAATTTCTTCTTTAATTTGTTGAGGGTCTCAGAGTTCATTAAGCTAAGGGTCTGTGTTTTAGCTGCTCAGAACTCTGGGGGGAGCCTGCCCTGGGACTGGAATCTCAGGTGTATTTAGTGCTCAATACACAAAACCAGGCTGGTGCCAGGGCTGCTGGACAGAGAAGCACTTCCCAGAGCCCTGTCTCGGCTGGCTCCAGACCACCACAGACTCAGCCTGACTCTGGTTCTGGGTGTATTTTGTCATGGACACCTCCCACCAAACACCAAGCACTCCCGCAGGTCAGGAGCCCTGAAGAAGTGCACCTTCAGGAGGATGGTGACGGGTACCCAAAGTACAAAGGTGAGCACATGTCCTGGGCTCTCTTCTCAGAAGCCTCCTGTGGGTCTGTATGCAGAGGGATGTTCAGGGAGCTTATTCAGTCTGTATGAGTGAAAGTCACACTTCAGTACTAATGACTTCTAGTCCTTGGGCAATGTGTGACTTGGGAAAAATTGCTTACTTCTTTGTGCTCTAGTTTCCTCATCGAGGCAACAGGGACAGACTCATAGTGCCACAGAGATTCTTGTTAAACTAGTCCTTGGTGGGAGCACATCCGCATTTCTAATACATGGCCACAGCCGCATCATCCTGAACTGCATCCACGGTGGCAAATGTGATCCTGGAGTGTGAGGACCACCTCCCCTCCTCCCCCAGAGGAAGGCTCTCCAGCCTATGGGAGAAGTGGTGCTAGTAGGGGTCCCTTCCTGCCCACTGAGAAGACAGGGGACACTGCCTGCTGGGCCCAGTGACAGCGGCCTAGGTACTCTGCCCTTCCTCTGCCCACAACCAGGCAGGATCCAGCTTCTGTCCTCTGCCCAAGATGCAGGTTGCTCACAGCCTCAAGAGGGGCACCTGTGGGTGCAGAGCAGGACTGGCCCCCTTTTTGCACTTGAAGTGCCCAGGGAAGCTCCCCCAACAGCAGAGCCTGAGTTTTCCATGGTGCCCACCCTAAGGCATAGCAGCACCCTCACTCCATGTGGGTCAGTTTGTTTGCTTTTTGGGTCTTCTATAAAGCTGAAACCATCCTATCAGGAACCAAACTTAAAATTTGAAAAGCTATGAGCTCTCAAGGGGAAAGAGCTGCATCTGTTTACAAACAGAACCAGGTTTTTTCTTTTTCTTTCCTGTGTCACTTGAAACACAATTTGAGTTTGAAGGTCTTTGGAAGAAAGCTTTTCTCTAACTGCTAAAGACAGACAAAAACCAATCTGTGCTGTAAAATCCTCAAGTTCACAAAGCCCACTTGAAGCGGGAAATCTTGACTTTAGAGATGCAGAGCCAGAAAGACTGCAGGACAGCTCACTGCTAACGGACTGTCCATCTGCTCCAGAGGTGGCAGCTGCTCCTGCAGAGGCCCCTCCCACCCTGCCCCGACTCTGCTGCTGCCACTGTCACAGCCCGGTCACATTCCCACGTCCGCTTCCAGCCTCTTGCCACTCCTTTTCCCTCAGCAGGTTTTGGGCACTGTGACCTTGGCCTTGGGGGACTCCTACCCTTTTCTCTGCCGGGCTCCCACCTGTTCCCTGCAAGGCACTGTCCCCTTGGCCCCAGCCGGGTTTGAGCACCTATAGGTAGGGACAAGCTCTAGAAACTGTTTCCTTGACTGTTCCTGTCTCCCCACCCCTGCAGGGTCCCCTCCTGTGTCATGTGTTGGGATGGGGAGGAACACTTGTGTGAGTATCTTCTGGAATGAACCCTGCTGGTCACTCCATCCTTTCCCTTCAACTCAGGGCTGAAAGATGAGTTGCCAGAGTCCATACTCTTAATGTCGTAGGCCTTTTTACAATTTAGGAGTGGCACAATACTTTCAAATCAGTTTCTTTCCCAACAGTTGATTTTCAGAGAATCCCAGCTGTCTCAAAATACTGATGAGAGAGGGAGTGGAACAAGCTAACTTCAAACATAAGTCCCTGTCCCTGGACCTTGCAGCCAAGTACAACACACCACACAACAACAGGCTGTTGTGCTTGGATCAAGTGTCTGAATCTTGAGGCAGGCTTGAAACACAACGGGTTTTATTATGAGTAAAATTAATTCAATGGAATTCTGTGGAAACTGCAGTGAGAAGGGGAGAAGTTTGGTTTTGTTTAGTCCAGACTCATGAAATCTGCCCCACTTCTTTCATTTAACTCCTCACTTTAACTTAGCCCCAAAGAAATTTCTATCAAAAGACTAATTACATGTGTTTACAAAGCAAGGGGGAAAAAACAGAATACTCAAACCAACACAACTAACCCTAGGTTTGTGGGGAGAGTCACTGTTTCCAGATAGACACGCACACACACTAACCCGACATTCACACTCTGGACATTCGGCTCGTACACCTTGAGTAAGGACAAGTAGGAAACTTATTACCTCACTGGAACCCACAAAAGGCTCCAAAATCCTGATCTTCTAATGCTATCATTCAAGTTGTGAGTGTTTACTGTTAGGACTAATAAAACCTGACTTTAGAGCGAATGGGGTCACAGCAAACAGAGTGTGCACCATCCACAGAAGAACGGAAGTGCTTTGCTCAGAAGTGCCTCGCAGCTGGAGGTCTGCCTCCTAGCTTTAATCAGACTCAGCAAAGATGAGTATTAGGAGTTATCAAGAAGGACTGTGTAAGAGTGAAACGGAAATTAGATCAAAACAAAATGACTGTACTACATGCATACAGGGCTCCCAGTATGAGAAGCCACACCCACGTTACCATGTTTGCTTCTCGGAATGACTCTGGAAAGCAGGCATCATTACTGCTGTTGAGACAGATCAGAGAGGTTAAGCAACTGGCTTAATTGGGAGAAATAGCTGGGACACAGGATCCTAAATGAGACTTCTGAAATCAAACTTCAAGCAGGACGCAGTCTGTCAACTCAGTGCATCCTCTATCCCTTCCGTTGGGGAACCCTCCCCTGGGCTGCATGCAGGCTGGCATGCTCTGCATTCTAGAAAACTCTGATGGTTTAACTGTCCACTTTCTTGGACATCCTCACAAAGTGGATACCCCGAGGACTGTGCGGTAGTTAGGTGGCTGCTGCATCCCTAGTGCCTGACTCGGTGAATACCAGAAGTCGGGACTCATCATCCAAAAGAATCCCGAAGGAAGAAGACGTTTCTTTTATTTTTTGAAATACGAAATCTGAATAAAGTTCGTGAATCAAAATGATAAAGTGCACATTGCATAAAGTTAATATTTCTTATTCTCCAGAGAAGCTGTGATATTTTACACAGGTAACAATGCTTCTGGGAAAAACAACTGTGTCCTTTAAGAGTTGGCAATTTTATTACCATTAAAAATACACTGTAGAGAGAAAGCTGAAGACAGTATAAGCTATAGGACAAGCAGCTTATTTCTTCGCATTGATGAGGTTCAAATACACAAACTGGAAGGCTAAAGGCTCTTTGGTATTCTGTGATGATACACTGAGGTCAGTTTGGGTGACTTGTGAAGTCCAGCCGCTCCCCAGCCCATGCCAGCCCTGGATCTGCCATCACTCGCTGGCTGTTAGGCTAAACGGGCAAGTCTGAACAGACAAAACAAGAAGAAAATGTCTCAACTGTCGTAAGTGCCTGAACGACAACTGTTAGGAGGTTAAATCTGCCATGGTAAAAGATGCATGTTGTATGTTACAGGTGAACTATTTATAATCATCCTGTTAAAAATCTGAAGCATGATAATATACAACAGAGACCAGAACAGTGACTGTGTGCGTGCTCCCTGCCCTCCCTCCCATGCTGCTCACAGGTGTGTGGCGTGGCCTGTGGCTCCCGGAGCTGACAGAAGAACTGAAGGCTGGACTGGGTGGACGGGGTTGGCAGAGCTGCCTGGGCTCAAGGCAGAGCTTGGCCAGAGAGCCACAGACAGGAATCTGGAGGCCTTTGGGAGCCTGATGGATGATGCTGAACTGTCGGACTCAAAGCTCTGTGTCATGTGACTGATACCTTTTGTCACCTTTTCTAGAGACTATAGAAAGGAATAAAGCCACTTCTCAAAGCTTTCATGGAGTTGGGGTCTTGTGTTTTTTGGATATGATGCCAGATAAGGAGGACATACTGCAGCTGAATTTTCCCTGCATCACTGTAAACCGGGCGGATTTCATTTTCTGACTGACTGCAAATTCACCTTTCAGATGTAAACAAAGAACCCCTGTGGCATACCAACACAAATTAAAATTGTGCAAATCTATTTTACTGCTCAGAAAACATGCAGGAAGAGCACAGACTTTCCAGAGTAGTTTTGATATTAAAAATAATCTGCATTATAACATGATTTTTCTCTTAAAAGCACATAGGATGATTTTTTAGTCTAATAAGGCAGGGATCAACATAAAAATGTGCTGGATAAAGCTGCAATAATACCTCAAAGTCCTAAGAAGTTGACCCATTATTTTCTAGCAAAGAGCTATATTAGCCAAGTAGGCTTAGAGATACAATTCATGAAGCTCTTTGTCTGGTCATAACAAATCCAGGTGGTTTAGAATTGCAAAACAAGATTACAGCATATTTTTATTTATACTCTTAATAAATCTTTAACATAGAACATTAAAAAAATAACAACTATAGATAAATGGTAGGTTAAGAAAAATCCAACAAGTAACAAGAAAAAATACTTTTTATCAGATGAGTCGTAAGTTACATACAACTGCAACAGGTTATCTCAGGAGGCTTCATTTCCTTAGAGAGGAATTTAACCATGACTGTAGCAACTGAATGCAGGATGGTGTCCGCAAAACTTTTTCTTGAATGACAGCACAGAAAATGTATGCTCAAAAATGCTTATTTTTAAGATTTAGGGTTGCAAAAGCTAGGAATGTACGAATGACTACGAATCATTAAAGCAAGAACGATGAAGTCGAGGTAGATGTCTGTTGTGTGCGATGCCTGAGTACACACAGACCGGAAGTCCCCCTGACCCCAGGCTCTTGCATACCCCGGGCCATGGCCCTCGCCAGACACAATTCTGCAGTCACTCACCACTTTCCACACTCATTTGTGTCAAAACAAAAGCAAAGTTTCCCACTTAAAAACAAAAGATGAAGAGACTTGAACATTTACTGCATGTTTTGGGTTTGCCTTAATCTCCCCCTTGGCTAAGCTGCCATCATATAAATCAGACCCTTAAGTTATCATTGTTATAGTAGCAATAAAAATAATAATAAAAGTACTGTGAGGTCAGAGAATGTCAGGCACAGTCAGAAATAAGAGAGACATAAAACAAAGTAGAAAAGACCAGCCAGGATGGGGGAATTTCAGGTACTGTACCTCCGAGCATACTTCAGCGGGAGGTGGCTGCCACTGCTGTTTTATTTAATGAGCCTCCACATAAATCCCAGCCGCTAACCATGTGATAAGTCTGTGTCCCTGCACCGGAGGCCCCTTCCCTATCAGCGCCCAGAGCCGGCTGCCATGTGGGAAAAGCAGATCTTGAATGTCCTTTGCATTTAAGTTGTGCCCTGCTTCATATATTTTTTTTTTTTTTTTTTGGGCCACAAAAAGTTTCTCAGTTCAAACACGTGAAAAGGAGAGGCGGGCAAGCCCCGTGCACATGAAATATATTTAATGGACAGGAGGTGTAAAGACACTTCCCTGGATAACAAAGCAAGAACTCAGAGCCAGCAGAGTAGAAATAAAGCCTAGGTAAATCTCACTAAGCCTCCCGAAACTAGAGAAAAGCAGGGTTTTGTTTGGGGTGCTTTTCCGCAGCTGCCGCTTTGCTTCGCCAGCTCCTGAGCCCAGACCTGGAGGCTGACGCAAGGCTCCTCGGAGCACTGCGCTGCTCAGGCCCCAGCGCAGACTTCCCGATGATGCAGGCTCGGCGGGAAACTGGGGCGGTGGCCTTGGGCTCCCCGTGAAGCCTTGGCAAGCCCCTTGTCTTCTGTCTCAGTTGCCCAGATGTCAAATGGGAATATTAATGCACAGAGGTTAGAAAAGGCAATGAGGCAAGGTTTGGCAGGCAAGGCAGTGGCAGGCACGGAGAGGAAACCATGAGTCACTGCAGGGGAGACAGAGGCAGGGACCAGGAGCTGACCAAGGCCACCGTCCTCAGGGCCATCCAGAGTTCAGACTGGGGAGGTGCAGGGCAGCCACGAGGGGATGGGCGACTGCGGGTGAAGGTGAGGAAGGCTTGGAGCGCGTGCTGCACTGCACCCCACTAAAGCAAGGCCCGGGACTCAGAGCAGCATGGCCCAGTGGGGCTTTTTTTCTTGGCTCCAGGGGTGCAGTTAGTTCATTCACAGACAGGGCGTGATTGTATGGGGTTACTCAGCAGAGAGGTCTGGGAAGCTCTGCTTGGAGTGGCAGAAGAAAGAAAGGTGATCTCTGGTACTCAAGGGTAGCCATGCAGCCTGCGGCCGGTACTTCGGAGGAGACATTGGAGCTACGGTCCGAATCTACTTCTAGAACCACCTTAGCGCCAGACTCCATGCTTGCTCACTGAAATTATCCACATTCCTCAAGGGCTACAAGAGTGGCGGAAAGCCGATGGAGAAGCCTGTGTCTGATGCCCTTAGGTTCCTGGATGTCCTTCCTCTCTTCCCTCCAGCTGTCAGTGCAGTCCTGCAAGGTGCAGGTGCCAGTGGAGGGTAGCAAGCGCAATGCCTCCCAAGACAGCCCTTACTTCTGATGCCACTAGCAGCCTGAGTCCCCAGAGCCCTTAAACTTTTAAACAGCTGATACACACTGGAGGGGTCCCCACAACTCCCTTAGGTTTGACAATCTCTAGAATGACTCATGGGACTCAGCAAAGGGCTGTGCCACTAGGACAGCTTTACTATAAAGGACCTGGAACCAGCCACATCTGGGAGCCTAGGGCGTGGCTGGAGGAGTTCCCAAGGAACATTAAAGGTGCATCCTCTTCCTCCCCGGCCAGTAGGTTCAGTGACAGGGAAGGTCCACTGTGTGTCCCATCCAGGTTTCACACAGCTTCATTCCCAGCCGTGACTGATACACCACTGGTCATAAGGCTGAACTCAGTCTTCAGACCCCTGTGCTCTCTACAGGTCAGGAGGCTGGGCTGACTTGTAGGGCCCACTGGGAATAACAGAGACTCCCATTGCTCGAGAAATCCCAAAGCTTAGCCTGTCTCCCAGGAACCAGGGTGAAGGCCAAATCATTCATTATACAAGGTAGACAGAAACGGACTAAAAAGTGACTTCCCAATTATATCTTGCTGCTAGGGATGTAGCATTTAAAAGAGTAACATATAATCCTACACATCACAGTGGAAGCTGTGGTGATACTACCCAAGTACTCCCAGCTCCTGGGAGGCTGAGGCAGGAGCATTGCTGTGAGTTAGAGGCCAACTTGGGCTACATACTGACTTCAAGGCTGGCCTGGAGTAGTATATAAGTTGGACTGTGTAAAAAAAAAATTACTTAAGTATATTAAATTATTTGTGATCTGCTGATATATTTTACTATTAAAATATTATATTCATAATATTTTCTGTTTTTAAATATATGAGGTTTGCATTATGAAATGGTTCTTTCGTTTTTAAGGCTGATCTGACAACCTTTCTTTTTCTATCAACAACTGCACCAATCCTACTTATTTGGTGATGAATCCAGATGGAAAAGAAACAGCCTCACTTCCATACCCCCTTACCAGTAAAGTCAGGGCTTCGGGTGATTATCTTGTCAAAAGGATGAGCCAGTAAGTAGGAATGACTACGATGATGATACTCATACCAACAAAAAATAAGGGCTCACATTTATTAAGTTCCTCCAATGTGGCAGGCAGTATTTCGGGCATGGTCTTACAACAAACAGTCCAGTGCAGGAGATACTATTATTTTCTTTGTTTTATAAATTGGGATCTAAGACATCAATACATGAATTTTAGGGAGACACAATTCATTCCACAGCAGTGTTATTTTACACCACTAAATTTATACTAATTTGTTACAGAAGCAATAAGAAACTAAGACATTTCTTTCCCTTCATGAATGAAATTAACTTTTTTACCTTCTGTTCCTGAAATACAACATGCATATTAGTGTTTTTAGTAGAGATGAAGGTGAAATATATTTTTTACCTTTATTAATGTCTATAACATTGTGAAACTATATTTGTTTTATATTAACTTTTATCCTATTCAAAACATTATATGTAAATAATATAAAAAGTCAACTAATGCTAAATTATAATTAAAAAAAGAAATTCCTTGTTCCTGGTCTTCCTACCTTTTAAGACTCTCCAGAGTCTCCTCATAATAATTGTAACACTGTTACATTTGCCAAATGGTGTCTCTATTCTTCAGTCTTCTGATTAACATGCTTAGGCACTAACTATAGACTTCCCATTAGACTTTTGAGTTTCCACATACTTTCTCTCCCCCAGTACTTTAGATTGAACTCAGGGCGATGCGCATACTACACGAGGCCTGACCCAGCCCTATTTTTTAAAAACTCTACTTTCCCTCTACAATTATGTCTCTATTTTAAATTAAATATATATTTGCAGTAGCTATCATTAATTTCTAAATATTGTTCAATCCTGCATCAAATAGTTTATGATTTTGTTCCTTCTTTTATGTAAAACAGTCTTTGCCCTCCACCTTTAGTACTGACTGACTCAGATTTACTGCCTTATTGGGACTTCCTTTACTGTCATTTTGAGAATTCCCTTCTCTGTCTGTGTTCCATGCCCTGTTCCTGAACACTGTACCTTTATCTTTCTTAGTTTATCCCCCTCTCCACTTTGTTTGGTGGAGTAAATTCTCTGCCAGTAGATTTTTCAGGAAAGTATGCAAAGGATAAAAACTTTAGAACTTCAGATTAAAATCATGTCTGAAATTCAGCAAGTTTTGCTTTATTGGTTTGTCATTCTAGTGATGAATGAGGTTACCTTTGGGGGAGCTGTGGGGCATTTTTCTGGGTCATTGTATGTTCCCAAGTGTGCTGTGTTCTACAATAGTTGCAGAACCTTGACAAAATGATGCATTTGTGATGTATTTATCTATTCACAGATGGCTTTAGGAACCTGTCTGGCTGTCCTATGGATGTAGGCATCAATACGATGAGCTTAAGGTTTCAGCTGTCTTCAAAACAGTTACAAGAAATTCTAACAAACTGATAAATTACAATGTTTGTAAAAAGCAGACCTGAACCAGAGTAGGACACTATAAACAGTTTGTAGAAGTTCATGAAATGAAAATCTAACTTACAACCTTAAGATATTGTTAGGGCTTGTGTCTAAATATTTCCTTATGGACAGGGCTTTTCAGAGGTGGCTGGATCTAGAGTATGACACTGGGCTCAATTCATGGTGGAGTGCTAGGCGCAAGACCACTAGGATGAGGGGTGTGAATGTCACATGCCCTAAGTAGCCTAGGTAAGATATAAGGGATGGAAAGAGCTTGGTTGTTCCTTGCTTGCTTCGCTACCTTCTGCCCACTATGAACTGTTTCTCGTCTGCAGTGCTTGTCTGCTACGCCACCCTGCCTCAGAGTCAGCTGACTATGGACCGAAACCTCTACAAAGTGTGAGCCAAGTAAACCTTTTCTCCATTAACTCTGAATGCCGGGCTTTTGTCTCAGCAACAAGAGGAAAGTAACTAAGATGGCTGTCCATGGGATTGATGAGTGCCCTGTATGAAGTGAATGTGTCAACTCCAGGATACCTAGATGTTTCTCGGGTGCCAGGAGATAGTTGAGGGTACCTACTGAACAAGAAGGATACATATGGGCAGCTGGTCCTCTCACTGGACAATGTCAAATGAAGGTAAAAGTCCCCTGGGAAATAATTACTATCTTTTCTTTTCATGCTCTGTAATTTCTTGGTCATCTGGAATTCTGGGTTTTTTATTTTGCTTAGTACTCTTGAATTCACACAAATTCTCTGCCAGTAGGTATCAGGTCTCAGAATCTTCTCCCAAATACCCAAAATTTAAAATAAAAGAAGGTTTGACAATTTGGTGTCCAAAAAGAAGAGATGTCTGTACTCACCTTAAAGTGTAATGTGTCTGAGTCGAGCACGATGAAGAGCGTGATGCGGAAGGAGTGAAATGATGGAAAAAGCTTACACACTGACCTGGAAGTGGCTTAGTTTTAGACAGACAAGAGATGGAGATAAATACTTGTAAACAAAGGCTGGGGACAGTGGCCAATTACCCCATGAAGACATGTTCAAGGGGAAAGAAAAACAAACAATGGCCAAATACAGTATTTGGGTTTGCATGAGAAACGTATCTGAATCTTTTGAAATAAGTTCACTAGTCACTTTTCCAGAGCTATAACACATATTGAGTTCTTTTATCCTTAAAGATACACTCATGGAGATTTCCATAATTAAATAATTACATCTAATTCTGTTTTATTCTGCTACTCTACTCAAATGATTTATCAATCTAAGATGTTAAATTTTTTGGTATTTGGTGGCTGAAACCATATAATAGTTAATTATGGCAGTTCTATGAGGACAAATCATACATCAAATCTAATACCAAAGAACTACCAGAAATGCAGCAGCCTTGGGAGAATCTGGCCTCAGTTTGATTTCATGAAAGAATAGGATGAACACTGTTGATTTGGGTTGAAGAAATGATTAGGTATCATTTTCCAAATTTCCTATCAACATTGAATATTAGCAATAGTAGCCAAAACATTGACCACATTGAATAAAAGCTGTATGTATAGTGAAAATACCTTTCTATGAGTACAAGTTGAGACATGTCATTCTTATTCCAAAAATAAAAAGTTCACTTGAAACCTCTGAAAAGGAGATAGAAATGTCCCCTTCTAGACTGCATGTATTCTGATACTAATACTATCCTAAATGGTATTTAAAAATGTGTTATCACACACAGTTTCTATATGCCACCAAAGGCTTTGTGGTACTCTGTTTTTTGAGGGTAGAACAGTACACAAAGCATCAAAATTACACAAATGTACATGCAGTCTAATGGCTTAAATGTATGTATGATTTTCCTTTCTGCATATTATAACCTCTTTGGCCATATGTATATGTATATATTTAAATCAGCTATTAAAGGATTTATATACACCTCATAAACTATACTTTTTTAGTGGAGAGCAAAGAAAGACTGAATGGAAACATACAGACTTTAATAATTATACTGACAAATATAGAAATCAGTAGGAACTATGCTTTGAATTAAAATAAGATTCCTTCCCTGCTTTCTCTTCCTTCTCCTCCTCCTCCTCCTCCTTTTTTCTTCTTCTTCCTCTTGTTTTTCTTCATCGCATGTGTGGGGAGTAAGGAACAAATTTGGGATATGTCTGGTGTTACAGATTTGATGTTTTGGAAAAAATTTTTGGGACAATATAATTTCTCAAATCACAACTCTCAAATTTTATTTCAATTTTGAAATACTGAACTCCAACATGTATTTGCTCCTTTAGCAAATAATAACTAATTTATCACCTTACTTCAATCAAAAATAACAAACATAAAATACTGATTTGCTGAGTTATGCATCAAAATGTTTTTTTGTTTTAATACACACACACACACACACACACACACACACACACCCCTCAAGCACAGAACAAGATTCTTCTTACTCTGTATTTCCTTAGATCCTGCTCTCTCAGACATTAGTGATTTTTACTTTTATGTACTAGCTGATCATTCTACCCCTTCATTAGTAACAGGTCAAAAAAAGCTATCTTGCTTCTGATGAGAAATGTTTATTCAAATAGTTAAGAAAAGGAGGAAGGCAATGTTTACATGGAACCAGAAGAGACCCAGAACAGCCAAAGCAATCTTAAGCATAGGGAGAAGGAGGTGGGACATCACAGCACCAGATTTCCAGTTATGCTATGAAACTACAGAAACAAAGCCAGCATGGTACTAGCATGAAGGCAGACATGTAGGACAGTGGAACAGAACAGGAGACACAGAAACAATCTCATACATCTTCAGCTATCTGATGGTTGACAAAGAGGCTAAAAACATACACTGGAGAAAAGACAGCTTCTTTTACCAGTGGTGCTGGGGAAACCAGTTATCTGTGTGCAGCAGACCCATATCTGCCACCACGACTAAAATAAAATCAAAGTGGATCAAATACCGAGGTATAAAACAAGAAATCCTGAAACTGACAGCACAGAGGAAGCACCTCTATCACAGGCACAGGCAAAGACTTCTGAACAGAACTCCAATAACACAAGAAATAACACCAAAAAACAAACAACTGGGGTTACGTTAGCTTAAAAAGCTTCTGTATGCAAAGAGAGTAACACTGTAAACAGGCAACCTACAAAATGGGAAAAAGTTTGCCAGCTTTCTTCTGATGGAGAATATTCAGGATATATAAAGAACTCAAAACATTAACCTCACAAAACAAATGACCCAATTAAAAAACTGCAAATGAATTAAATTGATACTTTTCCAGAGAAGTGCAAATAGCTCCTAAGTACACACACACACACACACACACACACACACACAAAATGTTCTACATTTTTAGCTATTAGGAAAATGGAAATCATTCTATCCTGTTCCAGTCAGAGTAGATTTCATCAAGAACACAAAAAACAAATGCTGGCAAGGATGTGGGGAGAACAGAATCCTTCTACATTGTTGATGGCAATGTAAACGAGTGCAACCACTATGGAAACCAGTATGGAGATTCCTCAGAACACTAACAATAGAAATTCCACTTGACCCAGCTCTACCTCTCTGGGGTATATTTCGAAAAGAGTTAAAGTCATCATACTATAGCGATACATGCCTACTTATGTTTATAGCAGTGCAATTCATCATAGTTAAGCTTTGAAAACAACCTAGATATCCATGAACAGACCAATGGATAAGGAAAATGTGGTATAAATATACACACAATAGAATATTATCCAGCAATAAAGAGTGGATCCATCTCATTTGCATATAAATGAATAGCTTCTGAGACCACAATGCTAGGTGAAGTAAGTCAGACACAGAAAGTTAAATACCACATGATTTTCCTTATATGAGAAACTGACAGAGACAAAGGAATGTGGCAGAAAAGAGGGAGGCAGATGGGGAGGGGGTAACAGGGTGGGAAGGGCAGGAATTGGAAAGGAAATCTAAAATGATGAAGATATCACATATCCCTAATTCTTCAGAATGGTAATATACACATCACAAACATACAGCATTACGAAAGAAAGGAGGAAGAAAGGTGTTAATATGTGCTCCACAAATGATCCGTCTGTTGTGAGAAAGGATACAATTTACAGCTAGCACAATAAAAGCGCAGTTTTAGCTGATAAAGTCACATGTGATAAAAAGAATTGTCTCACTTCTCTTTATTGTGGCTCGTGAATACCCTGACAGACTTATCTCTGCCCAACCCCACTTCCTATAAGGTCCCAAGTTCTTCCTGAGGACATCCTTTGTGAAGGCCTTATTTGTAGGATGACAATGCCAAGTGCCGTCACCACTACTGTCACCACCTACCATCAGCACCATCATGGTCACTCCCATTCTAGGAATCCACAGGTCCGAGCATTATACACAGTCATGTGTTTAACTCTCCACTGGAGTTGTATGAAGTAAGTGCTATTATCATCTGCACTTTACAAGTCGGGGTACTGAGGTACAAAGCCCTTTGCCGGCTTCACCAGTGTTTCACAGCTAGGAAGAGGCAGAACCAATATTTAGCCATAGGAAGTCTGGTTCCGGGTTGGTGCTCCGCATTTGTGCTCCAAGGGGTGTCTCTCACCCAGAACACAACAAAGGTGTGCACCCCGGGGCAGGCGGAGCACCACTTGGGGCTCCCCCAATGCTGCCTCCTGAGGGACCACAGGACCGCTCTGCTCACCCCTTAAGGGTGCCTCACTGTGCTCTAAACTAGTGTTCTTTGTTTCAGCTGGGACTCTTAACTCATTCTTTCATGCTAATGCTAGGAATGTCACATAGTTATTTCCTGGTTTTATAGACTCAAAAGTGCTCCTGGAACACACCCTCTTGCATTTCTGAACAAAGCAGGCAAAGGACGGTGTTTTTGTGCTTTCCCAGCCTTGGCTCCCATCCCAGTCTGCATCAGATTCAGACACTCATCCCATGGCCCTAGAAATGTCAGTCATTGGGACTGCAAACTGCCTAAAGTTTGATTTTTTAGGTTAGTTCTAATTACACAGCAACACACACACACACACACACACACACACACACACACACACATATACAAACTCCCATTTTCAGGGAAAGAATTTAGAAGCTATCATTTCAAAATCCAAATCCACTGTATACCAAGTCTCAAAGAAGGGACAGTGGCAGGTAATTTTAAATGAAATTCAATTTTAAAGATGTATGCGGAAAGTCTCTCTGTACTCAGCCCTTCTGGGGCAGCAGCAGAACCTGCAGAGCCACCGGTCTTGTGCAAGCCTCAGTGTGGGAGGCTCAGTGTGTCCAGGCTGGAGTGTGCACCAGGTGGGAAGGTGCAGTAAGTCTCCAGTCAGAAGACCTCACTGCATCTCCAGGAGACAAGCATCCCTTCTGGGCAGCCTCCATCTCCAAGGAGACAAGCGTCCCTCCACGGGAAGGTCCCCTGAAAGTCAGGCAGAGAACCCAGCACCACACAGCCTTCCTCTGTCTAGCCAGAGCCTTCCCTGCAATCAGATCTCATTTGCTGGTTCTGGCACCAGATGCCCTTGGAGAGCAGGAACTGGCTTTGTTGACACCTACACTGGGGATATGAAATGTGGGCTATGACACATCGGTGGCAACACAAACCTGCATTTTGCTTGCTTCAAAACATGCTTCTTCCTTATGGGGAGTAGTTACACGAACTCAGTCAGGCAGGAAGCTGGACACAAATAACTTAGAAACCCCCAATTTACCTCTGTCACATAGATGGTGTCCTGGCTTGGCCAACACTCCACGAGACAGCAAGCGGCATTTCAGTTACTACTACTTATTTTTTAAAAATGAACTTTCAAAACCCTCACTCCTGCCAGTTACAGGACAGCCTACAGGACAACGACAGGCAAGGGAAGGGACTGGCACTGGGACTTGGAGCTAGGGAGGAGGCGGAGTGAGACCTGCCATGGGGGACAGCAGAAAAGTGAGCAGCTGGCCTATGCTTCTCACCACCAGGATCCCTAAACCCTCAGAGAGCAAAAGATGGGTTCTCTGTAACATGCTGAATCTCTCACACTGATAAAAGTGAGTGTTCCCAGTGCACAGGAGCAGGCTGCATCCATGCGAGAGGGCCTGAACCGAGCACCAGGGGCCCATGAGAAGAGCGAGGGCCACACAGCACGCAGCCATCTACTAAGGTCCAAGGCTCACTCTCAAACTGGGCCAGCTATGTTGGGAATATTTTTAAATAAACAACCTAAGACCAATATGCTTCTTCCCTGGAAGTCCGGCCGTCTTCGTTATCATCACCCGGAGCCACAGAAGAAGAATAAAGGACTCTGGCTCTCCTCCCTTGCTTGGTCCCATCTTGGAATAACAGAAGCCATGTGACTTTTCCTGGTCGAAGGAGTAGGAAGGCAGACAGGACCATCAAGAGAGCCAGGCTGGGCGTGGTGCTAGTGAGGATGCCTCCTGGGTGACAGTGCACACTGCCAGCACACAGCTCTGTTTTGGTTTCAGGGCTGCACCCTACAAACAAACTCCATGCATGTTATGCAGGAAGATGCTGATTTAGGGGCTCCCTCTTTGAAGAGACAAGAAACCCCCCATCACTTCAAATGCCTCCTCTTACGCGCACATGGGTTGGAGATTTATTCAGGTTAACAAACTCTCCACAGTTTAAACTAACTATTCATACCTTAGTGGCCTCTTTACACTTCACACAGGAATTAAAACTCACTGAGAGGGTCTAATTCCCATCTTTGCTCTCAGGGAGAGCAGGAGGCCGAGGGATGAGGACAGTGATCACCATGTAGCCCCTACTTGGAGTGAGCAGACACCCCACACCCCATATGATGGATGGCCTCTGAAACCAGTGCTTCAAAACAATGCCACCTGCCATAAAACCAAGGCCCTTAAAGTAATGAAGTCAAGTTTAAATCTAGGTTAAGTAATGTGATAAATGGAAATAAAGAGGCCTAGAACTTGATGTGAAGTCTAACAGTCCCAATTACAGCTCAAACTGACTGATCAGTCTCCTAACCCCTCCAAATCTTGGTTCACTCATTTGTGAAAAGCAGTTAGCACAGCTTCCTTTGCTGGGAGGCTCTGGGAGGCCAGAGGCAGATGACACACACAAGACCAGGACGGTGTGGTGCCTACTAGTGTTCATTAGGTAGGGCTGTGTACAAAGGTCATCCATCCTGGGGACCAGGGAAGGCAGACAGAGCCACATGTCAATGAATGAATGTGATTTTGCCTCTAAGTGCACAGAGCTGGGCATGGGCCTAAAGAACGCAGCCACTGCCACAGACATCCTGGTGTGGATGCAAGCTTCTGGAGGAAGTACTGGGGAGAGTGCTGGGGAACTCCTGAAGGTTGTGTCCTGGCTTAGGGCTGGAGGCCACAGAGAGTGGTAACAGGCAGCTGCCACTCCATCTCTGACCCTGAAGTGACCCTCTCAGGACACAATTCTTTCTAAGTGCTATGAGAACCAGGGGAGAGAAATGCCCACTCTGAGCTCAGAAACATAATTCTGTGTAAATGTTCTCATTCTTTGAGACTTTCTGGAAACACCTTTTGGGAAGGGAGGAGTAGGCCTTCTATGAGGAAGCAAGGCAAGGTAGTCTTGGGGTGGGGCTACGAGCACACATTTCCAGCTTGCTCCTTTAGTTTTAAAGAAGCCAGCTCTGCTCATTACGGGAACAGGGAGGGTGCCTTGCTACAGAATGCTCAGTATGTATGTTCTTGTTCGTGGTGTTCATTCTGCCAATCCTGGTAGCTATTCAGTAGATAAGTAATTAGTAAGAGTTTGTGGGACCATGAATATTGGAGATTCGTCCCCTTTGAGTAGAACTTTAATGCAGCAGTAAAGGTTTATAGCTGTGTAAAAGCTGTCCAGATGGAGGAGAAGCAACCCACAATATTTTCCATGCAAAAGCCATTCACAGGATGCCTTCCTCGCCCCACCTCGTTCCTGATGGAGGGAGGGCGACGTAGCAATGTGTGTGCAGGAGCTTTCCCAGGGCTTCAGGGAAGGACCCAAGAAGGGCGCACACCTGGGCAGAGCCCACGCTCCCCAGGACTGTGGTGTGCACAGAGTCACGGAGAGCAGGAAGAAAGTCTTTCTTCTTTAAAGCTGGAATTCTGTCCACTTGTTAGAGTACTGTTTAACTTTCTCAGCATTCAGCAGGGATTAAGTTGCCGACTTCTGCAGTGTGTTTATATTCCTCTCAAAGAAAACACCTTACCTAATGCTACCTCCTTCCCAATTTATAAACAAGTGGCTCTTGTAATACGGAGATATGCATTACTCTTAAAAAGTAGTATCTCAGGTGTTGTAAGTAATAAATTTTGGAAATAGATACTAAACAAATTGTGTTAAAGGCCATATTTAGTTAAATAGAAAAACCGAGATTCAGTACCACATAAGGTAAGTGAAAAAAGAAAATGCTGAAACAGTTTCAGTAGATTATTTCAGCGTGAAATGAAATCTGCCTTACAAAACCTTGGAATAAAGGTACAAGTCTTCACTGAGAATCTGAACTGCACACAAACCAGTGTTTAATCAAGACACCAGATAGCCTAGGGCCTTGCATACAGTTGGCACTCAATAAATGTTACTGGAACTGAGGGACAAGACAGACTTCTGTGAGATCAAAAAGAAAGAAGGCTTCTATAACGCAAGCATTTTCTATAATAGGCATATCTCAAACTAATAGGCAGGAAGTATATTTAAAAAAATGTTTTTGCTTTAGGTCTAAAACATTTTCCTTTCCAACTATAAAACAGCTGAAATCATGTATCCTCAGCCCAACATAATTTCACGCCTAATTTATGGAAACAGAATACCAAAGGCCCCTGAAAGGGAGGGCAGGTGGAGGGGGACAGCGCGACAGGAACGTAGAGACCTGCCCTGCTGTTTGGCAGGAGCCAAGCGGCAGGAGGCTGCCCTCCAGGGCAGCACAGTGAGATTCCAGCACAAACATGTGTCGGGCGGGGAGGGGGCGCTCCACTGAATGAACTTACTGTTACCTTTTCCCCCCACCCCACTCACATAAGTCTTCTTTTTCCTGATACTGTCTGAATTTGAAACATCTAATTTAATCCGTTGGAGGGCCAGTCTTCCTTTTATTTCCTGTCTGTACCAAAGCAGTCGCCTGTTTCAATTACGACTTTCTCCAGCTCCTACATTTCTTGAGCTCCAGCTGGCTCGAAGTGCACTTCCTTGGAAGGTAAAATACACTAACTGTGCTGATCGGAGACTGATAGCTGGAGAGCCACAATATTTAATAGCTGCACTGATAAGGAGCTTTAAAAAAATCCATTTTTGAGCCTAAACAAAAGGATATTATGTAGCTGTACGTTCAATTAAGATCTAGTTAACTTCTTTCCCCCCATTATGTGGAACTTCATGCAGGCAGCCGACATAATTCATAGTGTTATGGCAAATTTCATCGGCACTGTATGTTTGAGAAATGTTTCCCTCCTGCCTTTCAGTTAGTTACTGCTGATTTGGGACCAGCTTGGTGCAATTATTTCAAAGCACAGGACTGTGGGATTGATATGGCATTCTTGCAAAACTTTGGTTGGCTAAAAATAAGACTGTTTTGTAGTTGAGAAGGCAAAAAAAAAAAGTCTCTGGGCTGTAAACACCAGTCAATGTATTTCTTTTCTGCTTCGCGGAAAACCACAGGGTTTTTTTTTTTTTTTCTGTCCCTCTTTACTCATGGTGTAGTTTAATTACAGTTTAATCTCTTTCAGCAAGCAGCCCTGGAGACCTCATTGTTCAACCACGGTATTATCAAGGCTACAGCTACAATTTATGGCAAAAAAGTAGAGGTTCCCTTTAGAAAACCCAAAAAGGCTCCTCCTCCCCCACCCCCAAATAAATAAATAAATAAATATAATAGTGACTTTATTACTCACTCACATTGCAAATTTTTATTAGGCCCCAGAGATGCCAGGCCAATAATTAAAGAAATGCCTGAGAGGTGTTGATCAACACTTACCCTGTTTAACTCTACTGGGTCAATAAATCTGCAGGAAAACTTTTAAGTTAACAAGATTGTTTGGGCCTCCAGTTGCTGAAAGTATTCAGTTACATGGAGGGGAAATGAGGTGGGAGAGAGTAGAGGGAGGTTCAGAAGGGAAAAGGGGAATCCTGCACACACTTGAGGTGCAGGAAACACAGTAAAGAGGTTGCTGCGCTCAAAGGGGTGAATAAGGTCAGTAAATGATTTTGCTGCATTCAGCTCACAGGTGTAATTTAGCATCTCTGAGTGTTAGTACATATTTTGAAAGAGTTGCCAAAATCCTGGGAATTTCAGTCAAAGGCAAGGTAAAACCTAAATGTTCATCACAGAAAAGAGTTTGCCATTTGTGAGCAAACTCCTATCATGCCCACCTTTTTCTTTATTGTCTTCATGCTGTAAGTCCTTTCAGGTCACTTTGATTCATAAATTCATTTTAGGGACAATAAGAAGCTTCCCAGCACTGCGGCTACTTGTTGCTCCAACATGGTTCTGACAGAAGCCCCTGGAGTGCCACATTCCAGAAGCCACATGTTGCCTTCCAGCTCACATTCAGGCTCTGCCACAGGAGACCACGTCAGCCACACACATGTAGTTCCCCCACCCCAGGAGCATGGCCTCTGCCACCCCACAGCCACTCTCTGCTCCTGTCTCCACTGCATGGGACCCTGGATGAAAATGCAGGCTTTCTGTTGGTGTTGACTGGAGTCAGGACGTGCGAGCACGCTGTCCTCCCAGCGGGTGACACCAGGTTGCTGGGTTCTCTGGCTACCACAGAAGACAGAAACCTCTCTGTAGTCCCTGCACATTTAATTTCTTCCATTCTTGTGTGTGTGTGTGTGTGTGTGTGTGTGTGTGTGTGTGTGTCTCTGTGTGTGTGTGTATGGTGCTGGAGAGCGAACCCATGGCCTTGTACATGCAGGCAAGAGATCTCCCACTGAACCACATCCCGGTCCCCTTTTCATTTCGAATTATATAATTTCATTACGTGCATTACTGACCTTTATGGAATGAAAGAACTCAGCCAGAAGAAAACTCTTAAAGAACATGATTCTTAATATCAGTGGACATTTAAAGCATCAATGTGTTTATATTTTATGATTTTCCTAAAAATCTGTAAGCTCACAGGCTCATTTTCAATGGCAGCTGAAATATATTACCCTTAATATTTTCTAGGCTAAAACCTTCTCTGCCAAACTCTAAGGCGTGGAACCCTAGCATCTCAATGGAATACATTTCCAAGGCTTCAAAAGAATTAATGCTTTCATTTGAGGAACAATATTGCACTCCAGATATCCATTAGGTAACTTCCTAAAGAAGCTGGGCAGCTCTGTATTTCAAAGAGAAATCAAGACTGGTACTTCAGGTCCACAACAGTGTGTCAACTTTGCTCCCTTTTATCGCATTTTTGGAGCTGACGGGGCTCTCTTCAATCACAGGGAACTTAGAGCCCCATCTTGATGCTGTTAAGAGTTCCACAAGATAATTTATTAGTTTAGTCCTGGAGAAAACTGAGTGTTATAAAATGGGTTCTGATAACTATCCCATGCTTATTTCTCCCATTGTGTTGGATGGGCATCTGAGCACAGTAAGATGACTGTCCCCCAAGTCAAGCACAGTCCTCAGGCCCCACAGGCTGCCGCACACAGCGCTCCCCTGCCCTGCTCTAAGATGGCTCAAGTTAGTATTCCCACAGCATCAGGCAGCAGTGTGGGGACCCCTGCAGGCCTCTGGCAACCTTTCATCTGGTCCACAAGGGCAAAAGTATGAGCAAAGAACATGGGGCCCTTGTCCCCCTGGAGTTCTCATTGTCCCATCAGGGCTGAAGGCTGATGACTGAGGCAGGTAAGAGAACTCAGCTGTCTTCTATTAATCCAGACATTCATGAGATTTCCAAAATTGTGAAACAATGCCACTTTTCCAACTTTTTTCATTTTGGAAAATATTGTTATTTTAATACAAATATTTTATTTTTGTTACCATGTTATTCTTTTAAGAATTGATAAGTATCTCCTAAATGTCAGTGTGCCTGCTGATAAGGTGCATCTATATAATAACTCACATCAACAAAAGTGCTCTGAGATACTCAATAACCTAAGAGTGTAAACAGGGTTCTGAGGCAAAAATAGTTTGAGAAATAAGAGTACAGGGTGATTAGGTCATTTCCAACTTTGGGCTACGTGATTATGCAGTTTGATTTATGTAAAATGTGGATATGTGTAATCATGGCATATGTGTGAACATGAACTCAGGTAATCAACTTTGCTCTAGAAGGATCCAGCCACCCACAAATCAACACTAGGAGCTTGAAGGAGTTCTCTCTCAAGTAAGAGTTAGTAGAATTTGCTTACCAAAGTTTATTTAGAATTCTGAATACTACTAAACCAAGAACACAGTTTGGACTTAGATTAGGCTTCATATTGACCATGTAATTCAAGTCAGAAAAAGACTAAATCTGAGCATGGGTGACCTTGTGCATAAGGCCACACACACACACGAGTTCTTAACTGAGATGATTCTGGTAGGACCTTTTTCTAACTGAACAAATGAGAGCTAACTGAACAAATCTGCCCATTTTACTATTTGGCCCTAAGGTATTAATATTAATATTAATATTAATATAGCAAGAGTATTCATCACAGACATAGAACAGACTGCCTTCCTGTAAGATAGGATTTAGAATTCCTACATTTTACAACAAGCAAGTTCTGCTGGTATTTTCACACACTGATACCCATTACTGCAGCATAGGGTTTGATTTAAGCGTTGGTTAGTGATCTTTCAAAATCAGAAGGCAGTTAACAGCTAACAGTTCTTCCTGGAGGTTGACAGCCACTGTTGAGTCTCTATTCACAGTACCAGGGTTAGGACGGAGAAGTCCCATTGTTCAGCCCCTCCAGCCTTGTGGGTTAGTGATATATTCTGTCCTGACAATATAATCTGCCCGTTTGTCTTCATTTAGATCAACAAATCTAAACAAGAGGTACTGCAGGGGAAGCTGGAGTGCTTTGTAAAGGCATTTTCAGCATTCTAATTGTTTTATTTTGGTCACAATATTTATTTTTAAAATCTCCAAGAAGAAAGTGAAGGCAGAGATTTATGACTGAGGTCTTGTGCTTACAGTTGCTGATTTTTTTTTAATTCTACTCCACAATCACTTCCCTGCTCCAATCTTTTTTTTTGGGAGGGGTACCAGAGATGGAACTCACAACCGAGAATTTGCCAGGCAGGTGCTTATGCCGCTGAGCTAAATCCCCAGCTCTGCTGCTCCAATCTTAATCAATGGTGGACCATGGACTATAAGCCTCATGAAGACAGGAGCCATATCTATTTTCACCCCTATTTTGGCAATGATAACACCATGAACTCCTTAGAATGCAATAGAAAAATTCACAGATTAAAAAAGAAATCTTTAAAGTATACCCATTATTCTGATTTTTAACTGGGTGAAAGTACCAACCACATAATTCAGTGGGAAAAAGAACAGTGCAGAAAAGAACAGTGCTTTCTTTCTTTCTTTTTTTTTTTTTTTGGTACCGGGGATAGAACTCATGACCTTGTGCTTGCCAAACAGGCACTTATGCCGCTGAGCTAAACTCCCGGCCCAAGGACAGTGCTTTCTGTCAGGCTCCAGGGCAACTAAATGTGCATGTGGCAAGGAATGAATGCCCACCTACCTCACAATACACAAAATCAGAGATGCATCACAGATGTAGACTAAGACTAAAAAGCTTCTTAATGAAACACTCTATCATGACCATGGGGAGAAGAAAAGACTCTCAAAGATGTTAGAGACCAGTTTCCATAAGTGGAAGAAGATGATAACATTGCTCATGGAAGGGATCACCCAGGAAAAGCTAAGAGCTCTGCCTCTCCAACAGAGGACCATCAGTTGTCCTGAGAAGCGGAGAAACCAGCCGGCAGGGCAGCAGCTTGTTCTTCACTCAGGTAGCTCCTGCTGCTCAGCCTCAGGACAGGAACTGCACACACAGCTGACGAAATACGGGCAGTGTATTGGAGTCATGATACTTCATAAATAGGTACAGTTCTTATGTTTCACTTAAAAAATGTATGCAAAGTGCCCTCCCCATTTATGCAGGGAGGTTAAAAAAGTAAACAGGAAATTAAGACAGAGGAAAATAAGGGTGAGAGCCTGGATGGGGGCTGGGCAAGGGCAAAGGTGGCCCTAAAGGCCACTTAATTACTTTCCTTACCTGCTAATCGTGCTTTTAAACCATCACTTCTATCAGACATGCTGAGGCCTCACTCTTGCACACAGAGACCTAGGACAACAGAGATGCTGACACTGAGTTAACTGCCTACAGATCTAGAAGTGGGACATGAGGAACTTACTAACCAACGAAGGGACAGTCTTGGAAGGTGCTTACTGGTCAGTATGGAGAGCTGCGGCTTAGAGCCTTTGAGTTTTTATGCTGTCAAATATACGTAACTTCAATCCAAGACGCTGTCAGATAAACAAGAAGTGACTGAGAAATGTGACGAATGTTCCAAGTGATAGAGGGCTAATGGCAATGTGTCCTTTACTGTCACACATTTTTACAATTTAAACATTCACCGTATTTTTTATGTTATGTATGGTTGATCCAATGTTTACCACAATTTCTGTCAAATAACAATGTTACAGTTGTCCCTCTCCACCTTATGCACCAGAAATGGCGCCAGGTGACTTCTGGTCTTCTCAGTCCACATGACCATGTAAGTACATGGCTCACATTGATTCAGCACATGGAGTCGGCACGACAGTGCAACTAAAAACACCAAAGAAAACTCCCACAACTGCTGCCGAAAGCGGCAAGAACTATAAAAACAGTGTGTCTGAAGTGGGGTGGGGGAGGATCTTGAGGGCAGTTAATGGCAATGTGTCTTTTACTGTAATAAATTTTAAGACAATTTAAACATCCACTATATTTTTATCACACCATGTAGTTATGCAATAATTATCCTAAAGAAGGCACAATTCTAGCTTTTAAAAAAATGCCACCCAGTGTTACTATTTAGAAAAACATTAACTTTGCTAAGAATTTCAAGGTTTACCTTTTCTCCAAATCTATTAAAAGGCAAGGATGGTTGGAATTCTACCAATTATTAAACGAAAGGAGATGACATAACAAATCACTATTGAGATAGATGAATAATTTCAAAACAAAATCCAGAGCTTTCTCACTTATGCTTGTTTGTTGTCCTGTACATGTTTTTATATATGTTTATACACACACACACACACACACACACACACACACACACACACCTGTATTTACATTAATATCTCTCCATCAAGTGTACTTAATGGAGTTGTAGGTCTTTGTCTTTTTCTTTCTCAAAGATGCCTTTACATTAGTATTCTCCATGAACACATCTGGTGTTTCTTTATAGCCTGGATTTACTAAATGTCATATCTAACGAAAGAAAGATTTATGCCTTTTTTTTTCATGAATTCATTTTATTTTCTCTCAGCTCCTCTCTTACTACTCAAAGTTGATGACTTCTTAAAACAAAATGGTTGGTTAGAATCCAATCAAGAATATAAAGGCAACTGAATAAATAAAACCATGAAGTAAGTGTAAAATATTAGTGTCCAGACATCCCGAGATGTGTGCAGCTACTATGAAACTTCCACAGCTGTACTGGCCTGGAGCTCCCGTGCTTGTCCAGATTTAACGGGACCCATTACCAGTACAACTTTTATTTGCTTAATAAATTACATTCTAAAGCACAATAGCCTAGGTTCATAGCTGTAAAATTGCCAAATATTGTCAATGACTGCTCTCTGGTCATAAATAACAAAATAATCTATGACTCACTGGATTTTTGATTCCCAGGGCAATTCTTTCTCACCATTACTCAAAAATGTAAAAAAGTGCTTCTATGTGGCATTTTATAGAGGTTATAAATTACTCAAAGGAGATGACATAGGACAGATTTGTAGGCCAAGTAACAGGAACCAGCCAACCAAATGTAAATTAAAGAACTAGTGATGAAGAAGAGGACTAGTGAAAGAATTCTGGAATCCTAAGAATAGACCAAGATTATGATCCTGGAAAAGAGCTTTTCTCCTCCCAGGCAATGGCAGAAAAGTGATGAAGAAACCACTCAGGAAGCACTATATTCCTTGGGGATGACACATTATGAGGACTCAACATGTGCTCCATGGCATCAGAAGGTGGGTGACAGAGTACCTTGAACACATGCCACACCTACAGTCTGCATTCAAACACCAAAAGGTAAGTGTTGATTTACAACAGGTGTCTCAGAGGTAAACTCTGGAAGGTGATTTTTCAAATACCTAATATTGCTTTTTGAATGTAGCTAGCAGTGCTTCCATTTATGCAACCAAAAGCTCCTGATCACAGTATACTAGACCCTGGTCAGGCACTGGTGTTGAAATGCATAAGCCACTGCCCTGCCTCCCTAGAGAGGGGGCTGGCTGTACCAGCCTGTCAGGGTGTGTCCTGCATGCTATCCTGGAGCTGTGCCTTGGCACAGACAGCACTGTGTAGGTGAGACATATGTATCTTGGGGGGACAGGTGGGCAGGGGGACAAAGGAGCAGAGTTCCCAGAGGGTGTAGCAGGGTGGGCAAGAGAGACATGAAGAGTCTTAGCAGGGCACAGAGAGATGGAGTGAGAAGGACTGTGGAGGCACCCAGGAGGGTCTCCTTAGCCAAAGGAGGGAGGCAGTGTGCCTTCCCTTGTAGATAGCAAGCCAATGGCAGTGAGACAGGCATTTAGATTATCACTGCAGCATAGTGGATAATTTCATTATGGCACCATTCAATGATCTAGGTTAAGCACATTTAGCTTTTAAACAATCTTGAAACTGAAAGTTATCTCTGTGGCAATCAGCATATCTTCTGTGATGATTGCAGGTATCTATCTCACTGTGATACCTCTGGCACAAGCAGATATGTGTGGCTTTTTGTATCTACTTCTGATTGCATTCACCTCTTTCTTTACCAGTTTCTTTTCTCTCTCCCTCCCCCTTCTATATTCTATGGAATGACTTGGGGATGATGAGTTTGTCACGTGCCGAGAGGATAAATTTAAAAATCTTTCAATGTCTTGATTACTCTAACTGCAAAGACAATGCTATGCCAGGTAAACTCATTTCTCTCAGATGTTCAAATGATGGAATATTTAAACTCTTTCACCTTCATCAAAAATAAATATGTTATCCTTCATAGAAATCATGTAATTGAAAAGCTTTGAGGCCTTTTTAAATATTTGCTATGATGCTATCAAGTTTGAATTGCCACAAATAGACATAATGACACACAGGTCATGTAAGTAATTATTGGCTAAGATTTACTTATATTACTTAAAATTCTCTATAATAACTGCACAGAGTAAGTGATTAAAAACACCTTAAGAAAATAAAAGAAATGGGCAGCACTTTCAAACTGTGTCCTTCATTTAAATTTATCTTTAGTACATAAAAATTGACTTGTATAAAAACTAAAAGTAATTTGACTGTCTAACTGTTTTCAGTGGAAGACTTGCATAGTGCTCTTGGAGGATCACTCTAAGAGGTGTCTTGTCTTCTGTTACAATAGGTACTCAGAATACCCACAGGCACACAGGAAGATGGGAATGCCGCACAGCCTCCTGTCACTGTACACAGTGGGGCTCATTTTGTGTGTAAAGATAATGACACCCTGATTACTATTCCCCTTTTGCAATTCTCTGTGTAAGTTTGGTGGCCCACTGATGTAGGGATCCAAAGAGGGAACCCTCTGTGGATATCTAACATGACCCTACTGGAAACAAGGAATTGGCTTTTAAACTGATCTGCTTCCATAATTGCTGAGTCATTCAGCTTATGTTTACTGGGTACCTGATATATTCCAGATACAGGCCTACTGTGGTGGAAATCACAGTCAAGCAGGGGGAGATGATTATAATCATGGTTGATAAATGCTAGGTACAGGTTCCAACATAATGCTACAGAAGCACAGCAAAGGTAGGACTTCATTTAAATGGTATAAAGGGTGACTTGGAGCAGAGCGCACAGAGGTGAACTTTAGCAGAGGTCCTTGTGGAAGGAAGATGAGTTAGGGAGCCAGACAGAGGGAGGAAGGGCACACTGGTGAAGGGCACACTCTGGACTCCTGGTGACTGATGTGAAGAGGGTATGAGAGGGATTTGAGTCGATGATTTGGAGCCAGATAGTAACTGATGGCTCCAGAGTTTCTGTAGGTAAAGGTGGACTTAGAAAAATGGGGGAAAACCAGAGGTTTCCAAAATCAGCAACTGCAGAATCTTGTAGGAAATTCAGTAAGAGATGAAGGAGAAACAAAGAAAGGTCAGAAGAGGCAAAAGGAGAGAAAAGAAAAGGGGGAATATGGGGATAGAAAGAGGGGAAAGATCAGGATAGAGCAGGTCAGAGGCATGAGAACAGAGGACGAGCAGACCTTAGCTCAGACTCCCAGTACTACTCAGAATGCACAGGGCAGGGCTAAGGACTCTGTGATTTTCATGGAGTCTGGGATCTGTTAATTTAATCCTCAATCCTCACACTCACTGGGAAGGAGCAGACTCTACTTTTTAATTTGTTCTACACACTGGGAATAGAACTTTTTTTGGGGGGTAGCACTTTCTTGGTTTTATCTTTTTGATAACTCTCTCCAACTACATGTTTCTAAAATGAGATATTAAGAATCAATGTTTTCAAGAATCTTTAGAAAGAAAAAAAGCTCTTTTCTTTTAAAAGCTTCAGTTTCAGAAAAGAAACCCCGAGTTCAGTAGTCAGAGTGAACCCAGAGTTATTCTGGAAACAACCATTCCTGAACTATTCCTATTTTCATCTAATCTAAGAAGGAACATTTTAGGCTCCCTTTTTCATCCAAAAACTACACGCTTTCCTAGGAGGTGGAGAGGATCATAAAATCCCACAAACAGTGCCTAGGGAGTACTTAGTTCTAGATAGTTAATAATGTATGGCTGAGAAAGCAGAGTGCGCTCCAGAGGTTTTAAGAGAGCATCTTTCTAAGGATTACAATATCCCCGAGAGACTAGTGCTCTTCTAGTGAGAGCAGCAATCCACTGTTTTCCTGTGCTAACCAAGTCTCTACTAATTTGTGCTCTGTGCATGCAATTTACAACAAAACCCTTTTGAGATTTCTCTTAGTACAAGTCAACTAAATCCAGAATTGTTCATTCAATTGTTTTATCACTGGTAAGAGGGGATCGCAGAATACATTTCAAGCCTTGTTTACCACAGACAGCAATATACAGTTTCACGTGAGGAAATATAAAACCAAATTACAAAAGCTACTTATTTGTTGTGAGTCAGTCTTGAAACTCCAGCATGAGGGAAGCCGTGATGTATCATCAGCATGAAGCTCGGTGGTCTTAGGAAACCTGGAGCCAGCTCATCCTTTTTGTTTCCATTTTCACTTCTGTGGATTCTGACATGTTCGTAAGAAAACTGAAACTGACAGCATAACTTTAAGCTAAATCACAAGGTCAGTTGTAGCTGAAAAGCCTGCTAAATCCATAATGGCTACCAGCAGAGGTTGGGGTGGTTCTCACTATGAGTTCAAGGCCACCTGCAGCAAGGGCAGGGACTGTTCCAGCAGGAACCAGCACCCCGCACCACTGGGCCGCGGCTGGAAGGCTTTGCTCGTACCTAAAACAGGCATGGATCTCAGGACCGGAAAGACTACTGGGACATTCTGGAGGCTCTCACAATGTTTTCAGCATCAGTTCGCTAGACAAGGGTACCCAGAGAGAAAGAGGGCAGCTGCTTCTAGAACACTCAGTGACCACCCAAACTGTATTTTTTGTTTGTGGCAAGAGAGCAATTTAAACATGTATGGGATACAATGAAGGCTTAAATAATGTAAGACAACATGAAAGAGCAACTTAATGTTTGTACTTTTAAAGAACATGAGGTAGGAGATGAACAAAGACTATACTTTCCAAGGAAGTATCACATGAATGTGATTCATACGTTTACGTAATGATAATTTATGTTCACACTTAATTGTAATAAATCTTTAGACGCCAAATATATTTTTATTAAACAATTCCATTTGAAATTCAGTCTCTAAACTTCATACAAAACCAATCAAATTACTGGCATTTATTTCACGATTTTATAATTTCCTGATATCTCGGTTTCTAATTAAAAATGATAGTATGAACAGTTCTAAATTTAGCAGACTTATACTTAGAAAATGAAGACTTATTTTAAGTCAAATGTGAAAAGAAAATAGGCCATATTTGGTACAATAAAGGTGTGCAATGAAACACCACAAATTCTAACACAAAATACATGGTCAAGTAATAAAATAACCATCTGTAGCATGAAGAATCCTGCCATGGTCTAAACCCTCCATGAACACTGAATACCTTTTCACACAGAGCTGGAGCTCCTCTGTATACTGAAACACTTTAGATCACTTAAGATATCTTTTTCTCTATGTATGGATTGTATGTCATAAAATGCCAATTTATCTACAGTAAAAAAAAAAATCAGCAAATCACCTAAGTAAAGCTTAGAGTGTCAGCCCTATAAAGAAAAATTATTACTGCAAACATATAGAGTAGGTGATATTTTCATAAACATTAGATAAACTCATTTACTTCCTGAAAAAAAAATTATGATGGGAAATATCAGTACCCTTCGTTTTGTAGTCAAATTAATGAAGGTTGTGTAAAGTCCCAAACTTAGCATTTGAAAGGAAACCTTCAACTCCTTAACACCATGGAATAATCCATTTATTGAGAAAGTAGAAGAAAAATCTAAATTGTTTGCTTGCTGTTTTTCCTTATGATAAGTCACAGATTTTTAAACATCTTTTACTGAGCAGAATCAGTAAGGTTGAGATTTTAAAAAAACAAAACCACTCCCATTGCACAAGTCAAAGGATGAGACTTCCTCTCCCTCCTACTTCCTTTCCTTTAAGTAAGAGGGAACCCCAGTAGTAAGAAGCAAAGGCAAAGTCTGTGGACAGCTTGCTGTGCCACATTTAGCTGGATTTGACTGCTCTTTGCTTGTTGTACACTTTATAATGATTTCAAGTCTTTTTTTACTCCTCCAGACTTCTTTCACAAGAAAACTCAGGCTGATAAAACATTACCAAAGGAAAAGAACCGTGAGGGGAAAAAGTCTTTCTCCATGACACTAAGATACATTTCATACTTCTGCTATTCCATGCTTGCTTACATCAAGAAACAACTGAGCGACTAACTAGGGGTGTAGCTCGGTGGCAGAGCACTTGTCGAACATGCATCAAGATCCTGGGCTCAGTCCCTAGCACACACGAGACAAAACAAAAGAAAACAGAACACCCTATACAAAAGAAAAGAAGAAATACTGAGTAAGAATGCTCCTGCAAGAGAGCTGAGGAGCAGGGTGGGCAGTCTGCACTCCTGGCCTTCATCTTCATCGCACTGTTTACTTGGCAACACTCTGGGCAGCACCTGTGGAAGACCTGCTATGGGTTAGCAGCTGCAGTTATCTCCATTCTGGGCAGTTTCATGAAAGTCATATTTTTATGACTTATAGATAAGCAAAAGGAGGTTCTGAGAGCTTCTGTAGCTACCTTAAATAACATCAAGTAGGGACTGAGCTAGGACTACGGGGCCCGAGTTCTGTCTCATTCCAAAGCTCAGGCATGTTGTGGCAGCTGTACCTTGGTGACCACACAATGTACCACGTGAAGACACATTCATGTGTACTGCTGGCAATCTCTTCTAAAATATAGATATTACCAATACGGTAGACTGCTGTTGATAACTTAGAACATACTATAAACCATTCTGCTGTGTTTCCTATGTGTATATCTTTCATATAAGGTAATATGTCATTTTAATTAATGAAAGATCATGTAAGTTCACTTACTTCAGCCACTGTTGAATTCACCCGACCAACTGAAGTTTGGCATTATTTTTTTTCACCCCTTTCTCTCTGTTCAAAAGTGTAATAAACACATAGACCTGAATTTTTTTGGTTCCAGAAGTTTGTCTTTTTGTCTGCTGACTGTTAGCAACAGCTTTGATGAGTGTGTCAGTGGAGAGGTGATAATAGAGTTTTGGGAGACTGGGGAAACTGCCGGAGGAAACCAAGTCTGGATGGGGTTATCAGAGTTTAACACTTCATCAAGAACACATTTTTCCTTTCTTCTAAACCAGCATCTAGAAAATTAGTCACTAGTAGTAAACTAGCAGTGGCCACATCCAAGAAAATAATAAGACTTCATACAAGGTGGTATTTATACATATATTTAATGAGCTGCTCTCCTGCTTACACACACACACACACACACACACAGATACTGATAGATTGCAATCTAGAACATGCCTTCCTGTTCCAATACAAATGGGTCTGCATTTTCTTTTAACTTGGCAAGGTTAAAAAACAGACTCGTCATAAGTGTGTAATGTCTTGAACCAAAATAGACTTCCTTAATGATTTGTTTTCTCCAATTTCACCACAAAATGTAATTCAGCCAACAAAAGAACTATTCTTCCCCCATGTATAATAACATGTTATTCAACAATCATGTAAGAAAACTTATACATAAGACTGCCAAGGATCTGAAATTGAGTTTCTAACTGAAATGTTTGGGAAGAAGTCTTTTTTGTTGTTGTTGTTTTTAAAGTTTTGCTCTGAGAGTTTGAGTGAAGTGATATAAATATCTAGGAATATACAATTTTGCTTTACTACTGTCACATGCTTACAGAAGTAGCTACGGTTTACTTTATAACATGGGTCACCGAAAACATTAACCATAAAAACATATAAAAGGACAAACTAGTTCTCAGTAGGCCATTTACTCTGTACCAGAACAAACAATTTAATTGCTTCTGTCCTTGTGAGGGCAAACAGCTCCTGATAACTCTGGGACAGTGGCACCCTGGCTTGGTGGGGATCCTGCAAACGGAGGGCTGCTGGCCCTGATGCTTGATACATCAAAGGGAGTGAAAGGCATGCCTCGTGCATGCGCGAGAAAAGCCACCCCTGCGTGGTAGCTGCCTCATCGTAAAGAAGCTTATAATACAACGACCTACTATTTTTTTTCTTCTTCTCTTTCATTTAAAGGAGACACAAAAGAAACAAAAATTTTAGAACTGTAAAAAGTTAAGAGGGTGAAAGGAATGAGTCTACTATTCTGTTTTCTGAAACACAGAGTTAGTCTTAAAGTATGCCTCATAATCACCAGCCCAAAGGAAAGGTAGAGAAAACACAGAAGCCTGACGCACATAAACGCACCATCTATTCTATCTACATGCACTACAGACACGACAATGGGCATTAATATTACCACAAAATAGACATCCCCTGGATCTCTTATACTTAATTTACCAAGTAAATTAAAATGTGTTCACTATGACTATAAGCATTTTAAAAAAAAACAGTATCAATGGCAACTGTTCTAACAAATGAAAGTTAGGTTTTCTTTACACAAAAGTTCTCTCCCTTGAGCAAGTAGGAAAAGAAATGCTGACTAACTGGAGTAAAGTAGTAGTATAAAAACCTACGTATGCATATGTATATGGACACAGGCACCTATATAACTACACATATCATTTATCTGTAACACATACATACAGTGTAATCAAAAACATGGTGGATGCTTAAGTTTAAAAAAATGTATTATGGCACAGAACATATTACTATTATCACCCTCAGAACCCTCTCCCTCATGCAAAACAACTTTATGACATTGTTTTTGGCACTTTCTGAAGCAGTTCTGCAAGTCCTTTCTTGTGTCTTTAGTTGTTCTGTTGTGGCTGTATCTATCTCCTGGATCAATTCAAAATGTTTACCTTTCCTGGTCACTGTGACTTTCAGAAGAGCCAGAAGGTGAATGGTGCCAGATTCAGGGAATAAAGTGGATAGACACACCAGAATATTTTTACAAGTCTGTCTTGTTGGATGGCACCAGGCAGCAGCACTTGCTGACGTTTTGCTCACTCCATGTAAAGACATTCATGAAAGAGGACTTCTAGAAGTGCTTCGGAAAGTGGCAAGAAATGATGGGATCAGTGTGTTTGAAACAAGTGGTAGTAGTTGGAGGGAGACTGACAGCAACGTGTCTTTTGCTCTAATAAATGTCTTAAAATTTAAATATTCACTATATATTTTGACCACGCCTTATACACAAGACCTAAGTTGCAAACCCACTATTTATCATTTATGTAGGCTTCACTAAGTCACTTCTCCCCAATTTTCCCTCAAAGTATGAATAATACCACTCATCTTACAGGGCTACCAAGAGAAACAGAGTCATTGCAGGCAATGTCCTAGTACTGTACTCTGCAATTTGGGGTTTACTGTATTTTCATAAACTCAAGATGGATCTTGATTCAATGGACATCATTATTTTATGTGAAAAATATCTGGCTGTAACTTGTTATCCCTGGAAAGTCACATGAAAGAGGTCTACTTTTTGACAGATACTTCTTTATATCCATTAAAGAATTTGTACTCTGGGTTATGTTTCTCACAGAGACAGAGTATGACAGGTGGATACTGTCAGGGTAATCTCAATCTCATTGCTTTATTGTGATAACGGAAACATTAAAGGAAGCAAAAGACTATGATACAAGTTAGAAATCTTCATATACATAGATGTTAATATAATTTTAAATATTTATTTTAGCAATCTGCATACTAGTAAGTATATGTATCACAACAATGATACAAATATAGAGAAGCTCTTTGATAAAATGACCATTAAATATTTCACATTTTCTAATCAGTTGCTAAAGTTTATAAACTATTTTTTATTCCAAAGCAAAAGAAAGCAAAAGAAATCTTGAAAATATATTTAAATATAAATTGTAAATGGAAGAGACTACTTAAGGTACTTACATGTTACTCATGTATTACTGAAAGAAGATACATAAACTTTATTATGAAGATATAAAATACTTCTTGTTAATAAAAACATACACACAGAAGAAGCACTGAACAATCAAAATCTAATGACAATTTTTGCCTTTTGGCAGTCAAGCAAGAATTTCATGAGAATAGTTTAAATTCTCTTCACGAAGGTCAGATGTAGTTATTAGACATTTACTTGCAAATAAAAAAAATATTGTTGTATCTGACCAATGATTGCTATGTATCCTACAAAATCTGAAATATCTTTTTTTAATTTAATGTGCAATTCTGAAACAGTCCAAGATCTATTTATTTAGTGCAATTCTATACTAATGTATTACAGTTCTGACTAGAATCCTAAAATTCTCTTTAAATTGTAATGTAAACAATTCACTTAGAGGATAAACAATATTGAATATTTTAAGAGAATATTTTATAAAGAGGGACAACTTATTTATGCACTGAAAAATATGTTCATTTAATTTCTAAACTTCTGCTGAGCACTATAATTTACATAATGATCCGAAATAGTAAGCCTGTCACTTTTAAAAACATCGTGCTTTCTCCTATCTTCTTCCAAGTACGAATTAGTGACTAAGGTTTCTCTGCCCACCCGCCTTAGGATCAGGAAGACCTCCCTTCACTGTCCACGCAGCATGGGGTTCCAGCGCAGACCTACCTGCCCTTCCCTCCCTTTGTGACCTCAGGAGGCTGCAAGCAGGAAGCGTTTACAGAAAGTACCTCACTCCGCCTTACATGCACAGATGACACGTGGACACACAGGGTCACAACTCCAGCTGTCCCAAAGTGAAGGCCATGAGGAGAGAAGCAAGCAGTCCAGCAGATAGGCCCGGGAACATTCCTTTGCGCTGCGCGCAGAAGCAAACCTTTGTCTCTGCCGCCCCACCCCCACCCCAGCCCTCCTCAGAGGTTGTGCGTCCTCAGAGGTGCCACGAAGAGGTTCTACCACACACCAAGCTGGGCAACCGTCAGGCTCCTTGGCTGTGCCCTGCAGGAGTCTCCTGTGCTGTCTGGCACCGCCACGGGTGGCTGGGGGCTAAGGGGCAGTGGCTGCTGAAGCCTTAGGGGGCAAGCCCTGCCTGGCCAGGGTGGGGTGGGCAGGGATGAGAAGGGACAGCCTGACATTTCTTTGGTAATAAAACAGTGGGCATGAACTATAGGAGACTTGGTGAGAAAGTAAAAGAGGTGATTGTTCGCATTCCAGAAGTTTTAATATATAAACTGTGGAACCATCACTCATGAACGATGCAGCTGCTAACAATTTCTTTCTTTCTTTTCTCCCCCAGGATAAAAATCATGCCGAAGCCAAGAGATGTTTCTCTAGTGAATGATATTTTGAAACTCTGGTCAAAACATAAGTGTGACATAATAAATTTTTAAAGAAGTTATGGAAACTATAGTCTGAAATTTGAAAGAAGAGCCGTGTGTTCCCCAATTAGGAAGAACCACATTTCAGCTCTCCCTACAGTGGCAGGCTGTGTTCAGAGAGGAAAAAGAGGCCAATTCTGCGTGCACATCTGTTTCCAGTGCGATGCTGGTATGCAAACTATTGTCTATTGGAAGTGTGTTGTGGTAACGTTTGCCAGGGTTAAAGGCTGGGTCAATTTGATCAAGAAGCTAAAATTAGCTTCTGTGTGTTTTCCTGAAAAGAAGAAAAAAAGTACTGTAAAGCTCTTTGTTTTCCTTCAAGTGCCATTCTCAGATTTCAGTTTCTGGTGTGTAAACTACCAGGAAACAGACGGCTGTGACAACTGCCTTCTTGTTCACTGAGCTCTGCATAATGAAATGGAGCCACACGTCACCGAGCTGGAGGAAAAGGGCAGAAAGCAAGCTCACGTCTTCTCCGTGTGAAAACCAACACTGTACTTACTTCACATGAATGCAGCTGGAAATTCAAAGCCCTAGATATACTGTGAGCGGTGTGAGTTCTTGGCTAAGCCTTGACACATTAAGAAACTCATCATTCTGAGAAGTACTGGGGTAAGGTTCAGGTCACCAGTCAGGTAGTCTCCACAGTGCTCTGATTATCTTCACAGGAAGTGAGTTTCTTAAGATGAAGGAGAGGGGGAAACAGAAAAGCGCCTAACCAATACTAATTTCACAACTCAAAGAGCAGAAACAAGTCATGGAAGTAAAACACGGAATCATAGATACTTCAGGAAAAGTACCAGTACATTTCTAGAAGAGCAAAATTAATCAGAAAATTATTTGACAGTTAATGTTCCAATCAAGAGAAGGGAAAAGAAGAGAGAAGATTCTCAGTTATGTTTGAGTCTTTGTGATAAGTGCACAAATCAACTCAACAAAGACGCATGCTGGAGGTTTATTTACATTCTTAAAAAACTTCCTTTTTTTTCTAGCTGGGGAATGAATGTAGGGCCTCACTGAGCAACACACGCAGCCACTCACACTTGCTTTTTCTTACATTAAATTATAACGATCTATTTTTATTTCGTAAAGAGAATTTTAAAATATTGTTAATTTTAAAATGATCTACAATAAAGTCATCTAGAATGTAAAAAACCTGTGTGTTTTACTACCATATAAATATTTCCCTGATAAAGGAAAATCTGGAAGAAAAAAGAAACAGGTTTTTAACACTATTATACCATGGTGAAAACACTTTGGGTTTTGGTCATTTATACCACAGGATTTCTTACTTGCCAAATAGCCTCTCAATTACAGTGATTTTTTTTTTTTGTACTTAAAAAATTTAGAACTCATTAAAAATAATTTGTATGGATAGAAGTGTGTGAAATATTTCACAAAGCTTTTATATAAATAAGTACTATTTACTTGCAAAATGTATATAAAATTATCTAATTTGTATTTAATGCCCTCCACAATCTAGTACAGCAGAGTAGGTACTTACTGATTGTTTAATTTTTTCCCCCTTCTTAAGTTAGAAATTAATAGACAAAAATACCCACTATATCTTTTGGCATAAAATTAATTCAGTTCTTCATTGTCTCCTATCTCTCACCACCACATCTTCAGGTTAAAATCTGGCCTTTCTAAGCATAGGAATGGTACCAGTGAGCAGCAATGACTACTCATCAGGCTAATGCCTCTCAGACCTCAGCTTCCCCATGGTAACATCTTTTTGTTTGTTTGTTGTTTTCTGAGACAGGGTCACTTGGTAGTGCAGGCTGGCCTTGAGCTCACTATCTAGCCCATGTTGGCCTTGAACTCATGCAGATCCTCCGGCCTCAGCCTCTCCTGTTGATCCCTGTGTTTTGCAAATATCCCACCAAGTCCCACCTCTCCCAGCACCTGGGAGCCTCCTGTTTATCTCCCTCCTGGCAAGGGCAAAGGCAAGGGCAAGGGCAAGGGTGTGGGTATCCCACCAGGCTCTGAGCCCCAGCTCCAACATGGACTACCCAAGTAGCCATCTGGAAACTACTGAAACTCTCCACACTAAGGGCCACCTTTTAAAGTGCAGATAAAATTTAACAGTCAGGATGTGGAGATTAAACGGAATAATGCACGCTAAGTGCCTGGTCCATTTCAAGTGTTCAATACATTATATCTGAGGTATTATTTTAACATCTGCAACCCCAGTAGCAATTTCAGTCTTCTGCTTGGGACTCTGTCCTGCACGCTTGCTGTTTTCTCACCTCCAGATGTGATTTCAGATGTCAAGCATGTGTTATTATACTTAAATCACCCCTCGCATCCAGCATCATCCTCATCCACAGTCCTTACTAAATTCTTGGCTGTTCTTAAATTACTTTCTTGGGCCAGAAGTTACAGGAGGGTAAGGGTAAAGGGTAGGACAGAAACCACACAAGGTGTTTAGAGCCCTTTTTCATTCAGAGCCCCTCTAAATCCTTTACTTGCAAATTAGGAAGTCTGCTTCTGGAGTCAGTCACTACTTCGGACTTACACATGGAACACAGTGCTTGGGTCTTCACGTGGGCCAAAGCAAAGCATCAGCTGAGAATATTTCTGATAAAGTTTGAATCGTGTAGTGCTCTTTAAACTGCCCCAACTCTTGTGAGAACCTGTTCATAGGACATACAGAAACTTCTACATTTTATAACATATTTATTTTCTTAAATTCATGAACATATATCAAACCAAATGCATTTCAAATCCTCATATTTGCAAAATAGCAAACAAATTGAAAATTGGCCTCATGAGGTTGTGTGGAATAAGGACAGCCAGTGTAATTTGAGAAACTAATTTGAGTAGTTAAGAGGATTAAGGAATACTTCTGAAGGGTGAGTTTATAAAATCTACATTTCTAAATATGTTGTAACATTTATATTAGCAAACTGTTCTCATGCAAATGAAGTCTTCTAAAATTACTTTAAATGCTTGAAAGTTTGTAGAGATGCATCATGTTCACCTTTTACAACTGTTAATATGATATTAATGATAAAAAGTATTTTCTACAGATACTGTAAAGGTATAGTTATGAACTCCAAATTAGTGATGCAAATTAAAATAACTGTACTTTTAATTATACAAAATACTTGGGTTTTAAATTCTGCATTCTTATAAAAACTGCTATCTAAAATCATTTCATTTTAGAAATCTAGTGTATATACAGTGAATTTGTAGAATGAATATTTAATATAACTTAACAAATGCCTATTGAATGTCCATTAGCTTCAAGTTACTGTATGATATGCTTTGAAAGAGAGTCCTAAGGCAGATCCCTGGTTTAATAATCTTGTAAGTTAGTTTTCGTAAATGAAAATGATTTGTCACCACTGCTTCAATCTCCATTGGCTGAGTCTGTTTTCAAGAACTCCGAGGAACTGCATCTGTTTTTTGGTTATTCTGATAACCACACATGATAAAGATTAGAAGGCCACTGTGAGAGACATATGATCAGAAGAACTGGCAAGACCTCAAGATTTCACTCAGAATAATCCCCAGCACTCTACAATAACTAAAACATTAGCAATCCTAGAGGAGGGGAGAATCTGATTTCTAGAGTTACCAAATTATAGAACTTAAATGTCCAGGTTTTAATAACAACAAAAAGATTACAAGACATAAATCAATCAGGCAAACAGAAAACAGGACAATATGACTCACTTAAACATACAGGAATTAGTTGAAAGAAAATACATTGGAAGACTCAAAATAAATACCTTAAAGATAATCACAGGCCTGAAGCAACTCAATTATGATTGACAATAATAGCATAATGGCATGAGAACAAAATGCAAACATCAATAAAGGGACACAAATTTATTGGAGGAACCAAAAAGAAATTCTGCAGCTGAAAAGTGTAATAACTGAAATGAAAAATATAAAGAAGGAACCCAAGTAAAATAACCTACCCATGTGAAGACAGAACAACTGAAGCTACTGAGCTTGAAAGTAGAGAAAAAACAAAAACAAAAAAAAGGATGAAGAAAAACTGGCAGACCCTAAGGAACCCGTAGGATACTATCAAGCAGACCATCATATGTGCTATGGGAATCCCAGAGAGTGAGAAGAGAGCCAGAAAAAATCTGAAAGAAGTAATGGTTGAAAACCTCCTGTATTTGATGAAATATGTGACTCTACAGATCCAAGATGCTCACCAAACAAGTAGGTGAATCTCAAATAGAACTACCCAGAAACTCCTCATGAAAAAATCCTGAAAGCAGCAAGGCAGAAGCAGCATATCACATGTAAGATTCTCACCGGATGATATACTTGAAGTGCTGAAAAAAGATAAGTTGACCAAGAAGTCTATGTCCAGTAAAATTTCAAGAATAAGGAAGTAAACTATTCCTGGATAAAAAGAAACTAAGGAAGCCCATTACCTCTAAAAGAAATGCTAAGAATATCCTTCAAATTGAAATAAAAATTAAGTTAGATAGGCACTTGAAGACCTAAAGATTTCTCAAAGACTTCCAGTAATGACAGATATATGAGCCACTATAAAAGCTAGTATTATTCTAATCATGCTTTGTAATCCTGTTTATTTTTTATGTTTTGAAAAAGAATAAAAAAAAGTTGTTATTCTATGTGACTGGAAACATTATATCTGACATTAACAACATAATTGGGTGGGGATGGAGCTGTTTTGAAGGTAAATTGGTAAAAATTCAAATTAAATTTTAACATATTAAATAAAATCTCCATGATAATATAAAGAAACCATGTATAGAATACTATATAAAGCAATGATACTATAGTATCTATACTATAGTATCTATACTATAGTACCTATAGTATATAGAATACTATATAAAGGTAAGGTTTATATAGTATATAAAGATAAGGTTTGCTTAGATTTGAATCAGTTCTGCCATTGACCAGCCGCCTTGTAGTTCTTGGTTGGCCACTTAACCTGCGTTTCTTTGTTAATAAAAAGGGATTAATACCACTAGCCCTGCTTACCTCACAGAAACAGAGTGAGGATCAAGGTATCTTATACAAGTAAAATGCTTGGTAAACTGTGAAGCTCAATTGGGAATTTGGGTGATGGATTAAAAAATATGCTGTATTTGAATTACCATTGTGCTACTAGAACCTGCTATTCCAGTGTCTATGATATCTGTGCTCATTCTCCTCACTCTCTTTACATAATACAGAGAATGATATCACAGTGCTTCATAAATAGGAAATATCCTACTGCTCTAAATTATTAATTAAACATTCAGTTTTTAATTAGATGGACGTAAAAGTATTAGCTCAGGAGTTTCCACATATCCGTATTAATAGTTTTTGAAGATCTCTCTTGAAGACAAAGCATTCATTGACATCTCTTCTCCTGGTTCCAGCCACTGGCAAAACTGTATGATACTGGAGTATATTTTAGAACCACTATTTTCCACCAAGGAGTCACGTGAATCCAGTAGGATGCAATTAGTTTTTTAGAAGACTCATAAAAGATCAATTACAAATCATAGTACTAAATAAAGTTTGTAAAGTATCTAAATTCAGCATGGGAATACTCAGGGCTATCCCTGAGTTGGATATGCTGTCTCGAGTCTGGGATGAACTGGATATTACCAGACCTGGGTAGGCCCACAGTGGGGTGCGATCCTCACGAAGCCACCCTTGGAATTCAACCCGGGATTTAACATCTTCAAATACCCAAGGTGCTGGGGGCATGGCAGCACATGCCTGTAATCCCAGGACTTGGAAGCTGAGGTAGGAGTATCACTACAGTTTGAAACCAGCCTAGGCTACTTAGTGAGTTCAAGGCCAACCTGGATGGCATAGCGAGACTCTGTCTCATAAACAAAACAAAGCAAGGGAAAAAAGAGGTCACTATGACTGACTAAACCTAGAAGTATAATTAGGACAGCTGTAAATGACTTGGAGATTTGTGATAAAATTCTTAAAAATATTTTAATGAAACCAATTTAAGGGCATAAATAACCAAGGTCCCCCCACCCGCTAAGTAATAAAGTTCCTGATAGCAGAGAGAGAAACAGTAACTTTGCCCAACAGTGATGAACAGTGGTTTCAGAGCACACAACAAAGGACAACACATGATCCTCCGGCCTACATCTACCTTCCAATTTCTCACTGACAAGCCGATGGCATCGTTTTCTGATCTACCCTCATAACTGCACAGTTCATGCTTTCTCATAGGTTGACTCTAAACACTAGAAGCCAAAATACAGTTCTACCCTAGGATAGCTAAGTAAAACCATTTACTGTGTCCTGATTACACTTCCTTCCCTAAGATGCCAGGGTAGCAACACAGATCCCACCAAATCTGCGTATGTTAAGGAGAAATATAACAGTGGAAACCAAAGAGAAGTCTCTGCATGAAGCAGTGCTGACAGAGATGTGCTCTACTTTATGGTGGGGAAGGAAGTCAGAAATTGTATCAAAGATCCACCAAAGACAGGATAATGAATGGTTGGTTTGGGGAATCCAAACCACTTTGGCTCTGCTGGCCCTGCTTCAGCACTACAGAGAACAGTCTTTCAGCTTTGCAGGGTAAGGAAGTCCTGTCTCCACATTTCATGTGCAGACCCTTAGTTAAGCCTGCTGACTGCAGTGGCATTTGCCCTGTGTGGTGTGAAATCAATTCCTGGGGTAAAGTTCTGCAAGTTTTGGGCAGACAGATTCCATTCTCGCATCTTCTAGGCCCTGGTTCTCAATATGTGGCTCTCGGCAGCACCTGAATCACCTAGAAATCTCCTCAGAAGCACAGAATGTCAGCTCCATCCAAACTCCTGCTATTCATAGATGCATGGGGGTTTTAAACCACAGCTTATATTTTGCTTAGTCCATTAAAATTCTTTGCCATTTCTGTGTTCCAGAAATGAAGTAAAACTCCTGCCCTACTTTTCTCCTTTGATAGTAGGATATAAAAATCTTTTATCCATTTATTATCTTTTTAAAAGTGGAGCCTTAGAAATTAATAGAAATAAGTGAATATGTTTATTCTCTTTCTTAACCTGAATCCTACCTTGACTTCGAGCCCTTAAAGAAGACCTTCAACATGAGTTGTTCCCTTAGTGGGTTCACTGGGAACACCAATGTATTCTTTAAGGAAGATTCAGCAGCCTTGGAAAGACTTCATGCACAGTTAATTCTGAAACCCTATGTGGAGGTGAACTGATGGAACTTGCAGGGAAAAAGCTGAAGGAACTGAACGAAGATGTGATACGCACTAAGGAGACCTCAGAATTGCAGCTATCAAGGCCAGGGCATGTGGCTTCCTGGTGAAAGGACCTACCTGGCAGGAACGAGACTCTGGAAACCCAGTATCACGCAAGTGGGTCTCTAGGAAATTTTCCAAGGACAGCGTCACATACAGATTTCAAACCTGGCATAACTCAAATAGTTTACGTGGAAGTAAGAATAATGTGTTTTGGGGAAATCTGTAGATGACTCAGGGGCACTAGAGAAGACAAACAGATCTACCAAGGTGAAACAACAGAACTGGATGCAAGATTCAAAAAACATAAGATAGAGATTTATAAATGATTGCATATATATACACACACATACACAATGTTTGTATAACTAAGTTTAAAAAATTAAATGCTACAAGTAGACACTTTCTCATAAAAGGTTATTTATTCATGTCATTCCACTCAATTTTCTTTTTTTAAAGTGAATTTTCTAAATAGGTAGTTGAGGAGTCATCTTATATCATCCTACTCTAAGTCACTTTATATGCAGATACCATATAAACATTCAGTTCCAGAACCAGCGAGATGCTGTATTTCTGGAAAACTACCTCTTACCTGAGCCTAATTCAGATTTTTTCTTTCTGTATTCCTATAAGTCCTCCCATAGCCTTGGTTTTCAGAGTGATCTTCCTTTTAGCTGTAGTCACTGGTTAATTCATCCACCTCTACTTTTAGACTAGCATTGGACAATAAGGGAGACACTAGTGATTTTTTAACTGAAAGTTAAATTAGTCAAAATGATATCAAATTAAATGTTTGACTCTTCAGTTATAGTAGCTAGCATACTTCAAATGCTCAAAATCCACATGTAGCCAGTAGCTACCACTTGCAACGGTGTAGATACAGAACATTTTCATTATCAGACAGAGAGCTCTGTCTAATACAGATGTTCTAGATCAGGAACTCTCAACCTTGGCACTGTCAACATTTTCTGTCAAACAGTTCTTTGTTATAGAATCTGTCTTATATATTTTAGGATGCCTAGAAGTCTCTACTTTCCAGGGGTCAAGAGCATCCTTCAATAGTGGTAATGAAAAATGTCTTCAGGCACCTACCCTTATCAAGAACCACCATTCCAGACCCTCAGCATGTTAACCTGAGAAAATTGTTTACTTAGCTCTGTGTTCTACACAACCAATCACAGTGCCTGGCAGACCACAGAGAATCAATTATCCTTAGGAATAAAGAAAAGAAGGGGAATAGAAGAAAAACCTAAGAAGTATTTCTGTACTCTAATAAAGTCAAAGCTTCTATAGTTAAAAAACTCAACAATTCACTCCGCTATAGTTATTTTTGCCTAGAACATAAGTGAATGATAAACTATACTTGATAGCTTTTCAGAAATCTGTAGTTGATAATCATCAAGGTGTAAATGTTGCCTGACATAAAATTGAATCTCCGGTATACCTCAAAGTATTTCATAGATAAGGAATAGAGACACATGCTAGCCTCTATTTGAAAATATATCTGTTTTCTACATTGATATATGAAAATTTACCCGAACACTCCCCCAAAATTACCCCCTTTGACCCAATATTTAGAAAAATATTTGCCAAAAGCGTTATTTTTTTCTACTGTTCTTCAAAACCAATTCTGTTGGTTTTACTTTGTCAATAGAGACACAGGTTTAATATTTCCAAATCAGAATGAACCAGCGAAGTTATTCAGTTAAGGGCCACTTGTAAATTGCTCCCTGATTGGCTACAAAGGCATTGCTGCTATTATAGGATCAGAGGAAGGTAATAGCTTTCTTCTCTCTAAGTCATTCTACAGGCTACAGTGGCCTGATTGCTAGGTGCAAGATCTCCTCTTCTGGAGCCCAAGAACAACGCATAGCTGTGTCCTTTCTATCTAGGTGATGGGTGAGGCGTAAAGCAATAAGGCTCCAGATCTACCTCTATATCAATGTGCCATTTCTCAATCTTTTCACTAAAATGAGGAATCAGGATAAGACAGCTCTTTTACGGCGGGTGAAAGGAAAGTATGAACTACAAAGCTCTAAATAGGATTTACCTAGGTGTTCTAGGTATGACTAGTTTTTAGCAAAAAGGGATTAAGAAAGAACATACATCAGTGAAAATTATGAATCCCAGGGACAGCTCTTGGGGAAATATGACTTAATAAAATAAAAACAAACACCGTAGAATGCCGTATCACTCGGGAACACGGACAGTTTTTGTGCCAGCTGTCTGAGGACTCACCTGAATTAAACAAAGACATCCTACCCTTTTTAAGTCTTCAATGAAATCCTGAAAGCTCCTTAAGGATTTTGTAAGGATTCCTTGTTTTTGGAGCTGAAACATCTTGTGGAGGTATCTGCCAGGATAAGCAAGCAGACAGAAAATTCCAACACACCACCGGGGCAGCCTGGCTCAGGCCGCACCAATCACTTGAACAGGGTCTCTGTGCAGCCATGGCACAAATCACAGGGCAGCATCTGTGACCTCCATCTGCCCAGTTCTATCTCTGTGCACCAGTGTTTCTGTAATAAGTGACTCTAAGGAAGTTTCCTGACGGTCACAGAGGATCTGTCCCAGAACAAATAGCACAAGGTGATTTTTAAAATGTCCTCAGAAATTTAACAAAGGAAAACTTTATTATTTACATGGTTTGGCTAGCAGTAAACAAGGATTAGAGTGCAGACTATGAAAACTCCTTAGCAGTTCATTCTGTTTGTTGACCCTACGGTTCCAGTGATACTTTTTGTCTTGGAAGAAGTGTAGATGCACGGGTGGCCACTCACTCACACCTACTGCCCTTGTGAAATGTGCAGCAAGAACTGGATGCTTAGGGCAAAAAACAGAAGAGGAAAGGTGAGGGTGAGAGTCATTCTCTGGGCTTCAAGAGAGTTCACCCTAGGAATGTTGGCTCCAGGGTAAATGCTGCAGAAGAATGAAACCTGGCTGAGGGAGGCCTTTCCATTTAGAAAGCCCTTCATGTGGTGGGGACGCATTTGCTCTCTGCTGCATGGAGCTCTGCTGCCACAGACCTGGAGGTGTGAGGTGTGCAGTGAACTCTATCGGGCTGCCTCTGTGGCCACCTTCCAAATCACACATTTCCCCAGCAAAATGTCCAGGCCACACGAGGAAGGAAGTCTTCGGCTACTGAAGCTCATTAGTAGCGCTGGGAGCGAGCACTGTCAGCTTCTCAGGGCTGGCCTCTGATCACTCATACAAAGGACGGAAAATCGCTGGTGCCGCTGGCCCCGTGCCCAGCTCCCCCGGCAGTGGAGCGCATAAAAGCGGCCTTTTTTATAACTGACACACTGGAGGAGGGCAAAGGGTGGCATGGACCCTCCGGCACATTAATCAGCAGGGGAATCAGCCAAATGTCACCTCCCGCTGGGCTTCACTGCCAAAACTACATGTGTCAGTGCCTCCCAGAAAAGAAAGGCCCCAGAATAACAGTGGGCGCATCAAATGTCCTCCCTTCCTCATATGGAAAGCTCATCTCCGAGGTGTCGGGGTAAAACCCGAGAACAGCATCTGTCCTCGGAGACTGGAGAGTGATTCACTATTTCATGGCACAAAGAGGGGAGGAGGATGCTGTAATAAAACTTTATAAGGTGAAATCTAAATCCTGTGTGCAGTATAGATTTTAAAAACTGTTTTGTATTTTTTCCCTTTTCTTCCCTTCCCTTCTCCTCCCCTTCCTGAGGGAACACAACACAATGTAATTAAATGGTAAATTACTTGAGAGAGAAATGTTCAGACTTAGGACAAACTGTGTGAAGAAAACAAAACTTCACACCCCACACATTTTTTGGATGACCTAGTTCTCCCAGAGAAGTTTAAAACCATAACCAAGGTTGTTTAGAGGATAATTTTCAGATCAAAGAACAGTGGGTTGAAAAATCTTTATTATTCAAGAGTAAGATAATTTATGGAGGCAGAAATTAACACTGAACCCAAGTTGTTCATTAAGTAAACAAAGTAAATTATGAGGCTGTTGGTTAGCTTTTTTCTGTTTCTGGTCACTAAGTGGGAACTATGTCTTCCTTAAAATCACATTGCATATATCCCACTGGGAATAATCGCTGCATTCTCACTCATTAACAAATGAAGACATCAAGGGTAGGTCTGGGCTAAACTCCACAAAAATTTTCAGAAGAAAGACTAAGCGTTAGTATGTTAAGGTGGAAACTCAGAAAGTTACAAATTTGCAGGTTAAAAGGCTTAGCCTAGACTGAAAGTTAAACCAGCTGACATCAATTTCATCAATTAGCAAGAAACTGAAAGATATTCTACAAGACTTCATTAAGGGACCACTGAAGGTTAAAAAACATTTAAATCTAAGAGAGATTCCATCTAAAATGTTCTTACTGGTTGGGGAAAACAGTCAGGCTATTTTAAGATACTAATTTCCATCTGGCAGAGCAGAGCCAGACCTACAATACTGCGACTCCCTGAGCAATTGCTCTGAGGTCCCGGGGGCCACTGGGGGTTATAGTGTCAGCGTCACCATGATGCATCTTCTGTCTGCTGGCTCCAGTTGGGACCCGTCTTGTCTTAGTGCGTGACATCTATGTGGAGAGTCAGCAACTCCCTCTTTCATTAAGTAACAAAACACAACAAAAGCTTTTATTTACAGCACTTTGGAAGATTTGGTTTAAGTACCAGCATTGGGTTTTTAACACACTTCCAACCTGAATACAGCATTACTCTGTTCCTAAAGATTCAAGGGTAATTTCTTATTAAACTGTATCATATGCAATAAGTCCCAAATAACTCATTTTTTAAAAATTCAGACACTGGATTTATGGGGTTAAAACCTCAAAAGTTAACAAGGCATATCCTGAACTGTCTTCACGTAGCACCTGGAAAACCCCATCTGGCTCACCCCTTCGCCCTGCAATCAGGCAGCAGTCACATTCCTACTCCCCCACTGCCTTTTTTGATACTACCCTATACACACTACTTTGGCCTTGCCTCTTCAATTTAACATCGTTTGGAGGAGTTTCAGTTTTATGGAGAATGTTCTTCTACAGTGGAAGTGAACAACTACAGATCTGTCATAATTTACTTTTTAATTTGGTTCTCTATTAATGAGCATAGGCTTTTTTTGCTACTTTTAAAAGAAAGAAGACAGAGGTAAAGAAAGGAAGGAAAAGAAAGAAAAGAGAAGCAGGGAGGGAGAGCTAACTGAAAAAATGCTTCGGACTTTTAAATCTTGCCATTCTGTTTGGTGGCTCTAACTCAACACATCTGACCATGAGAATTTATTTGTTTAGGTCCTTGAATTTGATGCACAACCAGTTTGTCATCTACCTATTTTAAACACTAATGTATCCTGTTTTAAACTTTTATATTTTTAACAAGTGTTTATGGAGTGTCAAGTCTGGACAGCAAGTGGCCACTGGAGGTGGAGAGGAGAGACGTTAAACACTGCCGATGTCCAATAGTTTATAATGTCATTAGTGAGACAACGCAAGCACCGTTCAAAGCGCCGAAAGCAGGGTATGACCAGGTGTCCAAATAATAGTTGCTGTAACTTAGATGAGCTAAGTACACTAGTAAAAAACATATTTGCCAGGCATGGTGGAGCACACCTGAAATTCCAGTGCTAGCTGGTGCTGGGGAAGGAGGATCATGGGTTCGAGCCCAGGCTGTGTTACACAGAGCCACAGCACAATGAGAGCCTGTCTCAAAACAAAATTAAAGTAAAATTTTAAAACTGTTTAAGATTACAAGAGTTTTGGCCAGAAATAGGAGTTCAAAGACAGAACCTGCCGTTCACTTGCTGTATGGTCCTGCAGGCTCTTCGAGCCTCTCAAGGCTGTTTCTCCCTCCTCCCTCCAGGACTGCCAGAAGGAGCAGAAGCGAGACCACGCTCATTTCCCAGGAGGTGCTGGCCCCCAAAAGATGACAGAGAAAAGAAAGAAAGTTCTTTCGGCAGTATGGGGATCGTACCCAGGGACCTGCCCTGAGCTATTAGTTTTTATTATTTTGTATTTGGAGACTGAGTCTTGCTAAGTTGCCAGGCTGGGCTGAACCTGCGAACCTTGGCCTCCTCGTGGCTGGGAGGACAGGTGTGCACCACCACACCGGGCGAGAAAAGGAAGTTCTCCAGTGTGCACCTGCACTGAATGGGAGAGGGCAGGGTATCAGGTAGGCTGAGTGCTGACGGGGGCTGGAGGATGTGACCCTGCACTGTGTAAGGGGACTGTCAGGGGTGTTTCTCTTGAGGACAGGACATCAGTAATGGCTGAAGGACACAGAGGGGCAGGCAGCTGGGGACAGGGTAGAGACCATCATGCTGAGGCAGGGCACATCTGGAGGGAGTGGAATCTACACTCTGCCTCTTAGCAGGGGAAGCAAATTCCTAACTGGGAGGACAGCAACATTGTGGTGGTGGGGTTGTGTCCAATTTGTGGACTTTTTATTTTGCTTTTACAGAAAATAAGTGAAAATTGAAATAAAAGAAAATATGTCACTATGAACCAATACTAAACCTTGTAATATATATATATTTAAATTACTAAATTGATGTCATTTTAGGCTGGGTGATTATATATGACTATTTTATAAGTTCTTAAACTTTTTTTGTATCTCTAAGTTAGATAATGAGTGCAGGATGGGGATAAAATATTTAAATAACTGTGAAGAACCACAAATAACATTTTAAAAGAATTTTTATAAATGTAACTTAAAGGTATCGATCTAGTAATATAGTAATAAGTAACATCAACAAAGAGGAGACTATCAATTTAGTGTTCAAAAGGGTAAGGGAGTTTTTCATTTGCTCTATTTTTCTGATATATATATATATATATATATATATATATATATATTCTGCAGTGTCTTGCTAGCCTTGAAGATTCAACACTCATTCACAGTAGTTTTGTTGTTTCACTGGAAGAAAAGTCTAAGGCTGAACTTGACTGCGACACAGGGAGCCAGCGGAGGCCACACTGCTCACGGTGAGGTGCCAGGCACCACTGTTTTGTCCAATCTACAAGTATCTGGAAAGTACAGATGTGCACCTTATGATAAAATTACCTATCTCTTTAGTAGCATGAAATCAACTACTGAATTCAATTCGCAGTAAGTTAGGACCACAAAGACAGCCAGTAAAAGGGAGATCGGGAAAAAGTGGTCAATAACCTATGCTTCTTTATGAAGCTGGTAGAGTCTGTCCCTTTCTTCCTATCACAATGTATGCACTCTTGGAAAGGACTTGTTCTTCTGAGCCAAGTTCTCCTTCTAACGGAGGACACCTGAATTACATAAATCTCTATCACAAAGTTACATTTTCTGTGCAGAGCAAGAGCTGTCAGGAAAAAGGTAATGAAGAAGAATAGCTTAGACAGAGGGATTTAATGATATCCAGCTGCTATTCCATGTTACTTGCTGATAAGACTTTGTTTTAACTTTACAATAGAGAAAGTTTGGGAAAAGGCTAAAAATTCATATACAGGAAGTGGAAGCTTTTATATTTTCATTTGCTCAATTTCCGCTAACTTTTGCAATTATGTTCACAACAGGTTTAACTTTCAGAATGGTCAAACATGTCACTGTAGGACTTTAAAAATAAAATTTAAGTTGCATTAAAAAGTGCAGAAATATTGCACCTCAGGGAAAAGACATTTAGACTATTTTGGCTCGCCATGTGCAGATGGTAAGATAAACCAGGAAAAGCCTAGGATTGTTCCGTGTTTACTATAACTGTACACCTTTGCTGTGGTGATTTTCTTGCATTTATCAAAGGCCACGGGGTGCTAGAGAGAGCTCTTTGCTAACAGCATGCTTGGTAGCCATTTCTTCGAAACATATAGTAAGTTACTGTGAAACCAGACACATGCAGTCTTTGGAGAATGGAAACCCTGAACAAATTACATTTTATCAAGCTCAGATTCCAATACAATGTGACTTTTTTAGATTCCTAATCTGGTATTTGCATACAGGATGTGTAATGGCATTACTCAAAAATGCTCGCCAGTGTGCCAGTCCTCTGTACCAAACCCTGAATTTTCTAGGTGGGCCAAGGTATGATTAACCCTTGCCTGGTGAAGGAGGCTGCTGGGAAACACTGGGAGCCATGCTAGGCATGCTGCAGAGGCTGAGCCTATGAAATGTGAACACTCTCTCTGGGCCAACAGCAGAGGAGCCAAAGAGTTAAAGGGAAGGCTGATGTTCTTTCAGCCTAATGAAGCCTTCCTGCTGGGAGTTCCTTCCCCAGTGAGTGGGAAAGGCCGGGACACACGGCTGGGCTTTGTGCACTTTCCCACAGGTCTGGACAGGATCTGCGGCGCAGGATCTCATGTTCAGAGAGGAAGGAGACAAGGGCCTCACAGGGAGCAAACAGGGGGGCTTTGGAGAGCAGCTCAGCTGGCCCGGGTGTGCCGCCACCTTGCTCTCTGAAGGCTTGACAAAGAAAAGCACTACTTTTTTTTCCCTTAAGGGCAAAAGGTGCTGGAGGGTCAGTGGCAGGTACCTGTCTGCAGGCATTTTAGGCTATTGGTGCAAACCTCCCCCAAGTTGAACTTAAGGGAACGTTCAGTCCTAGCAGGAAGTCTCCAGACACAGGAAAAGCTAATAAAACCAAAAGGGAGGAGGCTCTGCCCTCCTCTGACCAGGCTCCTCCAACAGCTCACGTTACAAATTTGCAAACTAATTACTTAGAGCCAGACATATTAAAAACTTTCCCTTTACAACTAAGCGAATATAGAGAGATTCAAAATATAGTATTTGGCTCCAGATTTAGATAGGGCTCTGAATTTAAAAGTCTAATTAAGGCGAATCCTGTTTGCCATGTAGTTCTCTCAAACACTAGCATTATTGAAATTACTCCTAACAACTTAATTGATTTAACCAATACCTCAAGTAAAGATTATGCAGTAATTAGTTCAACCTGCAGAAGCCTGGGTATTAGGGGTGATGAGGTTTTCTATAATGGCTTTGGCTATTTTTTTTCCACATAAATTTATCTTTATGAACTTCTAGGTTTGACAATTTTCTCTACATGGCACCTACATAGCAGTGGAAATAAGACAGCAAAAACAGCCTACAAGCTAATTTACACGGGATGATTTCTGATTAGCACTGAGATTGGGGTAAGGACTGAGGGATTCCTTTTCCATTTAATCCCCTTAGAGTTCTCTTTGGAAAAGGGAAAGGGAGATGGCAGCATTTCATGACTCACCCTCTGCAACAGCATTCCAAGTGTGATTTACTTAATATAGCCCTATAAATCACCTAATGCAGAAATAATCTCAAGATCTGCATGTAAACATAGCTATTAAGATATTACAATTACTCTGTTTGCTTAGTGTTCAAAAGGGATATCTCATCTGAAGGTAAACAGCCTTTTCCCTGAGGTGGGGCATCCAAAGTAGCATCCAAATCACATGCCCGGCTAAGCATGCTGAACTTAGGTAAAATACTGTGTTACCTAAGCACAAATAGGTGACTGGGGATGGGATGGCTATGCCTTTAGCAGGGATTCTTCTGCCCTCAGTTCATTGTACTCATTTGAAAATCTAATTCACCTAATTTCACTGCTGGTAATAGCATCGGTTGGCAATTATTTATTCTAGAATTTTCAGTATAGAAAAAAAGGGAGCATGTCTTTTTGACTACATTTGTTTTAGAGATTTGCTCAGTGACAGCCACAAGGCATTTATTTTTAAATAAAAAGTGAGCCAGGGGACCTAGATATGTGTTTTGGTAATACTTATTTTTGGCACATAAGACATTTTGTAGTGCAGTAATCTGTAACTGTAAGCAATCATCCTCCTGATTAGGACTGAGTTAAAAACTGTAAACCACCTACAATTCCTAGCATGATCCCTAACCTCTGTAAGGTGGTAATCCAGTATTGGTTGTTAGCTGTCAAATTTATTTCCCTTTGGTGAAATATGCCCTGGATTTAATTAGGAGTCATTCTTGATATTTTATGGAGCTGATCCCAAGCACAGTGGCTTTGACATTTAACCCCTGACCCTTAAATATTTACCAGCTTTTAAACTGGTTGTGTACAATTATCCCTTCAAGTATATCTCAGATCTATCATTTTGACCACTCTAGTCAATTCCAAGTCAGATGCACTATTGCAACTGATGTTCTAATTTTCACCTTGCAAGTGGAAATGAGATCAAGTTGTTCCACAGTGAGCTCCATCAGACAAAGACAAAGCACCTACTGCTCCATGCCAACCGCTGCAGGAGCAAGGTGGGCTCCCAGTCAAGAGTCACAGTGACAGTGGTGACAAGCAGGAGGCAGGTTGCATGGATGCAGCTGCTCTTTGGGCACTGGGCAGCCCACCATGCCTCTATGGGAGCCTTAAAACCAAGCTCCAACTCACAATCCAGAAAGGAACGTTTAAGAGTCATTTCCCTTGGTTTGTTTTAAGTCAATTTTACTGAGACATGGTTTAGAAAATGTATTTGCTTAAACTTCCTGAGTTTTCCTAGGCAGCAGCTGCCTTACTAGAGCACTACCAGGAAGGGACTTTATCTCTTCTATCCTAGCATAGGAAAAAACTCTCATGGCATCTAACACAGAAAACTAGTGCTCTTCAGATGCTAGAATTTTAGAAATGTATTTCAGTTTAAAAGATTGAAGGAGAAAAGGCCCTCGTTAGGCAATATCCAAAGTCAAAAGGTAAGCGGATGTTGGGTGCTTGCTGTACACTCTGCAAGACCTCTCAGGGGAAGGAAGGCCCAGTGCGTCCTTGCTTCTGGGCCAGAGCCACCCGCCGTTGGCCTCACCGCCTGGCTGCCCCCAGACACCAGTGTGTCACACACAGCAAGTGTTTGAGAACTGGAAATAAACCTAACAGTCTTTTAATGACGCTTTCAGAGGCAAACACACCTACCAGAAATGACAGCGAGGCCTGTGCAAGCACCACGAAGAATGTGACTGGAAGTGAAAAGCAATCAGAACCAGAAAAAGAAGCCTGTGCCCCTGCTCTCCCTCCCAGCTCCACCCTGTCAGAAGAAGGGAAGAGGAGAACAGGAGATGCATTTGCTGCTAGTGGGGAGCCCATAAGCTGAGTCTAATTAGGGCCAGATGCTGGCTTTTGGCTACCTTAAGAAATGTAAGTCTGGGTCAGCTGCACTTCCACGCAGAACGCCAGTGGAGGCTCCGGGCTCTGGGGGCCAGCTGGCCCACAAGCCTGCTTCCTGAAGGATGCCAAAGCTGATGTGCGAGTCAGCTGGGGTTAAAACGAGAAGCACCACGCATTGTGTGGTCCTCAGTGCAATCCCCCAAAGTGTGCAGGGCTGGGTAGGACACCTTGGGGGAAGCCTGGTGTGCTTCCTCCTTGACGAGGCTGCCTGCCTTATTACCCAGCGCCCCTGTGCAGGGTGGGGTGCAGTTTATAAGTCGATCTCTTTTCTGTTTCCCCAAGGATGACACATGGGGAAAAAGCACGCAGAATTCAAGTCAAACATTTTATATTCCCTGGATTTTTTTCTCAAAAACTTCAGTAAGTAATGTTTTAGGATGGGAAAAGATCCTAAGTAGTAAAAGAATAAGGCTAAGTCATGGGCCTTTATATGTAGGGAGTGTTAAAGTGCTAGAAGTGCTAAAAAAGAAAAGAAAAAAGAAGAAAGAAAGAAAGAAAAAAAAAAAGAAAGGGTTTCCCTATCCTCTAATCCTCTGCTTTCAGAACATTCTGGAATATTTCAAGGCATTCCTTGTTCTCAGTTTGGTCTTAGTTCAAAGGTGAATATTTTGTGGGGAGGATGCTGACTAAGCATATTTCAGCCATTTGTAGGAAACATGACACTGGAAAATAGTATGTTTCCTCCCAAAGCCTAAATGCAAAGTGAAACTTCTATGGAGCTCAACAAATTCCTAAGCAGCTGATAACAAATGCTGAGGTTTCTGAAGTGGCTGGTTCTTAGTAAAGATCAGTGTCACAGCAGAGCCATTATTCACCTGAACTCTGTCCCAAAGCTGAGAAAGGGGAAGCTGTGAGGATTAGGATAGGGCAGAGAATTAACAATATTTTACATATTGTCCCTGTTTTTGCTGCAGCACCACTGCCACACAAACGTTCTCCCTGGTCATGTAGATAGGGCGGTGTGTGTAGGTATGGTGTAGAGAGGAATGGTGGCAAATCATCCCCAAGGGTGCTAACGGGGGCCAGAGGTTTCAGGGCTGGAGGACAGAGGACTGTGCAGATCATCACTGGCCCCATTCTCCTCATCCCCTGATATCCTGCTGGCCAGGAGCCCCTACAGTACCACTGGAGGTACTGCTCTAAATACCACTTCCTCTGCATTCCCCCACCACTGTCTTCAAGGACTTCCTCCTATCCGCTCAGGATACGCCTCTGACTCAAATGGCCTTCAAACTTGGGTGTGACATGCACAGACTATTCAAGACTCAACACGAAAGCCCTCCTCTGAGAGACCTGAGCTGGCTTTGTCCAGGCGGCCAAGGCCGTTCCTATAGCCTTCTCCCTTCCTAAAAGCACACTGGCACCATCTGGACGTCTGTCCTCATGCCTGTACTTTATGGGCACTGCCCAAGGTGCAGCCTGGGGCCCACAGAGCACTCCCACTCCCCCAACCAGGAAACCTCCTGGGCAGGCGTGCACAGCCCAAGCCTAGTCAGGCGGCTGGGGAGGGACCTGCTGGGGGCCTCTGATGAGGCCCTGGGATATAGCTTCCTTCCTGTAGATGGAAAAGAATGTAGCCCCAACTGCTCTTGGCCACTGGCCTACAGCCAAGTCAGCAGAGAGAACAGACAGCCTGGGTCCTGGACAATGCTGGATGGCCAAGAGGAAAGCCCAGCCTCCCTCTGGGAGTCACCATACACATATCCTATGGGTATGGCCAGTGTGACTCAACTTTCTGCAGTCAATAAAAATGTCCTCATTATTTTACTGTGAGGGATGAGCTGCCAAATAGTTTTTGCTTTCAAAGGTCCCTGTGATATACAGAGACTCATGGTGTGTGTTTAACAAGGAAATACCCAGTTCCCTGCATGGTGTGGCAAAGCACAGATGAGCCCACACCAAATGCTCACAACCAAAGGGTCCCTCAGAGTACGGCAGATGACAACCTCCAGCAGGCAGATCCCTTTCTGCATAGAGCAGGCCACACCCATGTGGGTCAAAAGGAGACTTCTGTCAGCTTGCTGGGTCTCTAGATTCTTACATTCAAAGAGAGCCTACATTAGTGCACAATAAGGTGGGGAAACAGCAAGACCACAGAGACCAGGGTACCCCACATGTGAGGGGTGTTCCAGTTAGGACACACAGTGGCTGAGCACAGGGTAGCTTCCTGTCACTGTCATGCCCCACCCCAAGGGTCCTTCCCTATAGAAGAGAGGAAAGAAGACCTGGGGATGCTGCCTCTGTGGCTGGCAGGAAGCTGGGCTGTTCATTCACTAGTCATAGGCACGGATTCACCTACAGCAACGTTGTTCTCATCGTGCTCATGGGTTTGTCTTCAATGAACTATACAGGTAATCCTGGTAACAGAATTGTTATTCACAAGAAATATAACAGAGGGTGAGCACTGGATTAGGAGTTTTATAGATGCTATGGGATTTAGTTTTCACAATAATTCAGCTTGCTATAGCTCATTACCCTCAAATTCCACAACAGATTAAATAGTTGAGGTGAAGACTGAATGCACATTTGTCTTTAAACTTCGTGATTCTCCACCCCACCCCCACCCCCGTACTGGGGATCAAACTTACGACCTCACGCTTGCCAGGCAGGCGCTTATGCCGCTGAGCTAAATCCCCAGCCCTAAACCATGTTTTTGCCAATACAGCATATTACTGAAATAAAAAGAAGGTAAAATAAAACTTACCAGAAGTAGAATGACTTTTTCTCAAATCAGAGCACTAAGGAGAACCCATGAGAAACAATAAATGAACCAGAAGCACTTTGCCCTCACATCTGAGGCTCACATTTGGTCCCAGAGGGGACTGGGGAATTAGGAAAGAATGCTCAGTGGGTATGAGACATCATAATGTACCATATATATATGTAAGTACTATGCATCAATAAAAAATAAAATACTATCAATCAAATCTATCTACTGCTAGTGATCCCAGGGATTGAACCCAGGGCTTCTGCACGAAGCTACATCCCCAGCCTTTTTTATATTTTATTTGGATACAAGGTCTTACTAAGTTGCCTAGGCTGGGCTCGAACTTGTGATCCTCCTGCCTCATCCCTCCCAAGGTGCTAGGATTATAAGCAAGCATCACTACATCCAGCAAAACAAAATAAAAATTTAAAAAAGAAAGAATGAGTATTACAGCAAATGTACCTTAAATAATTTTTACCTATGTCAGAATTAAGTTTAAAATTCTTGGCATACATACTTTTTCCATTTAGCTTGAATTTTCAAACTTAAAGCCTTTTAAAAAAACATTTAGCTTGAGTTTTCCTAAAACCAGTAACAGTCTTCCTTATTAGAGAAAATATTTCAAAACTTTGCATTAGGAAAAACAATAGCTTTTGTCCTCTGTCTTGAGGAATCTGAAAAACACTGATTTTAGTGTTCTTTTTGTTGTTTAATATATTTTGAACTGCAGTTAGAGCAAAGAAAATAACAGTGCAAGCTGTGTATAGTGTGTGGAGCAACTTTTAGTGACATTAATACATGAAAGCACATTTCAAAATAACTTTTGGTCCAAGTCCAAATACATCCTTCTATAAATACATTAACTTTTCTCAGACAACTTCCTCTAAGTGGGAGGAATCAGCAAGGAATACTGCGTTTGTAACCTAAAGGCAGGGATTCTCTTGTGGATGGGTAATAACTAGATGAAGTGGGTCTCTTCACATGAAACAGGAATTGGGTCACAGAAGAAATCTTTAGGTTTTATTGTAACAGCCAGTAAATGTTGCTAAAGCTCAAAGCATTTAAATCATGGACTCTTAATATTTTTCTCATGTTCAAAGTGATTATACAATGAGACTCTGGTTACAGAAGAAAACTAGAAACATGTGAAATAATGGCAAGACAAATTGTTTTCATGTCACAGACATTTTACAACTGAGATTGAGGCAATTTGTCAGCGTCAGCATCTGACTCTGCTATGTTCTGTATTGCACATTAACAGACGCAACTCAAATAAGAGCACAGAGTGAATTAATGGCAGAGAGCTAATAGAATTCGCAGTCGCGGTTCACTATTCCAGTCAAAACTGCACTTCAGCTCTTAGTGGAAGCAAAATACAAAGCGATGTTTGTCGACGATGGACACAGTTACAGCCACACATGCACACACACCCAGCACACACATATCGATGCAAACACAGATCTCACTGAAAACACACACATACGATTACAGCAAAAGAGTTCCCTGGGCCATGTGTGCTAGCTAACCACCTCCCTACTTATTAACACTTCATGCGTGTCTGACCGGGGGAGTGCTGGGGCATCCCGCGGACATGAGACCTCTGGCTCACCATCACTTATTTACCTTCTCCAACCTCAGCCCTCACCACGGCCCCTCCTTAGTTTTAAACTGTGTCCAGGGCACCCCTTTCTGAACAGCATTAAGTCCTCCTAGCAATATCCACGCACAGTGACATGGTAAAATCAGCCTGAAGCCCAGGCCTGCAGTGTGAGTCCCAGGAAGCCACTTGTCCGGTCGTCTCCTTGGTAACAAGAGGTGGGCAGCCAGGTGAGAGTGCCAGACACCATGATTTTAAAAAATCTTTTTTAAGAAATTTATGATTGCAAACATGTGTCTCTTTACTAGATCATTCAAATTGCAACTTGCAGTCTGGAAAATCAGCACTAGGAAGGCTGAGCATGGTATAAGAGGCACTGTGGACGAGAAGTGCAAATGGGATGCAGCCAGAAGCAGGGGCATGGCACAGCATGGCACGGCACGGCCCCAGGAGGGCAGCTAAGCCAACCGTTTCACAGCTCCCATCCTTTAGGGTGTATCAGATTCAGCATAGCTCCTGCTAAACCAAGAAGGCAGAAACTCTGGCAAAGCAAGATGATGAGCATTAAAGCAGAGATACCTAAGATACAGAAACAAAGCAGATAAGAATAGGCATTGTGTTACACACCTATAATCCCAGTACTCTGGGAGGTTGAGGCAGGAGGATCACAAATTTGAACCCAGCATATACAACTCAATGAGACTTTATTTCAAAATAAAAACAAAAAATAAAAGGGTTGGAGATGTAGCTTAGCGTAAAGACCCTGAGTTCAATCCTCAGTATTAAACAAAAAAAAAAAAAAAGAAGAAAAAGGCAGAGGAGCCCATTCTTGATGCTAGAGATGTATTTAAGAAGCACCACCATATCTATTTTGTTGGAGATAGGGTAAACGTTCTTAGAGAACTCTAAAATTGGGTGAGAGTTGATGGGGGCAGCAATGAAATCTCCGTTCTTGGCAATGTTTAGAGGCTCAGAATAGCAGAAGCCTCTCCCGTCTGTGGTTCTTAAATTATATCAGCTGACTTTCACATCTAAGTCCACATCAAGTCTTTTTCTGCATCTCCCGTGCTGCCTAACATTTTTCAATCAGTACTCAAATCTCTGTATGTCCAACAAAGAACTCGGGTTCTTTTCTGACTATATATCAATCCTAAGTTTCTTAGACAGGAATGCAAATACTTCTATTGCCACACATGCTCCTAGAAGGAGGGTTTAAACCCTGGAGCCATTTTGAATCCATCCTTTTCCTCTAGCCCAACAGTAGTACTTGGTGAATTCTGCAGTGCCCACCGAAGCACTATCTCTAAGCCAAGGTTGAAATTTTAGTTTGTATTGCTCTGGGTATTGGATTAACCAAGACAGACAAGGTCTCTCTGTAAGGGGGGCACAGTCCCTGGGAAAGGAGTGCATGGAGAGGGAGAGAGCGCAGGAACATTCATGGAGAGGAGAATGAGAAACCATCTTGTGTTGGGGAGACATCTCTGAGGCAGAGACACTGAAGTGAGAACTGGAAATTGCATGGTGGAGGCCAGTGGTTGTCAAGGCACTGCTGTTAGTTTGATGCCTTTGAAGTCCACTGTAAGCCATGCCAATGTCCAATTGTCACACCTCCCCCTGACGAGGGAGGGACCTGTGGACTTCTCACCCTGGGCTTAAATTCCCCATGACCAGGCCCAGTCTGTCTTGTCATCTGCTGCTTGCCCTGAGCGTGGGACGCTGGAGTCAGAGTAGAGAGCTCCACTGCCCAGTCCCTGCTCACAGCCCTCCTTCCTGGCTGCCACACCTCTGCTCACCAGGCTCCTCCACCTGGATGCCCAGTGTCTAGGTGCTGCCTACCTTTCACATTGACTCCAACAGTACCTCCCCTATGAAACCTCCCTGGGTCCCTGATGGCCAGCTGCACCCCAACTCCTCACAGCTTCAGTGGAAACCCCTTTCTCCTTTCTCTGAACTCCTGGTACTCCTCTGGAGCCTGACTGCTCTCTGCCTTGGGCCATTTATGCCAGCTGACTTAACCCCTCTTCCCCTTATTTCTGAGTGCCAACCGTGTGCCCAGAAAACCACTATATACAAACACTGGAGGAAAGATGGTAAATCCCATTTTTGGCACCATGTGCCTTTCAGATATGGGATGGGAATGTCCACAGGGCAGGGCTACACAGGACTAAGCTAGGGAGAGGTCAGGGACAGAGACAAAAATTTGCAAATAAGTAAATGCAGCAGACGAAAGCCTGGTGCCAGGTGTGTATAAAGTATAGTGAGGGGCTGTGGGAGAGGATGGCAAACAGTATGCTACTTTTAATACCAGAGCAGAGTTCTCAGCAGCAGCATTACTGACATCTTGAGCTGCACACCTTGCTGTGGGGACTGTCCTACAGCCTGGATGTTTGCAGCACCCCGGCCTGTGTCTTTGCACCTGTCTCTCCCCAGCCACCGTAACCCTAACCCCAGCCCCTAGTTAAATGTTAAAATGCCTCCTAGGAGGGAAAACTACTACTGAGGGAGAACAACTGGCCTAGATCCATAAAGGTAGGTCCTAAACGTGGTTCTTCTTTCAGTGCTTTAGTCCCATGCTGACTGAACTGCTAAGCAAACACTCAGTATACATCTGTTATGTATAAGAAACACTGTAGGCCTACAGTGATTCATAAATATTTAGTAAATAAATGAGAGAAATTGCTACATTTCAAGGAAAACCCCAATAATATAAAACCTTGAGGTTACTACATGATATGATCACTGTAAGAATGTAGATCAAACAGCATCACCATCATGTATCTACATGCCACACGTGCTAATGTAAAAACAGCGCAGGGCAGGAGGGACTTACTGACTTGTGTCTATGATGATCTTTCTTGAAAAGCATGACAGGGAAGAAGCAAACAACACTGATTTCTTTTATTTTCCAGACCTAGAAAAGACTGTTTACACAAAATGAAAGACGAAAGTTTATTGGCACCAACTCATGAAGGCTCTTTATTTGCAACTGGCTTGTGAATACACAGCAAATGCTCTTAAATTATATGGAGTAAAATATTCTGTCACTGCAAAACCAAATCATAGAATCACTGATTGTGTAGCTTTTCCCTGCATTTGACATTTCTAAAGCTCAATCCTACTCTGCAGATTCACTATAAGATTCACCCTACCATCCCCGGTCAGCCGTTCAGATGGACGCTCCACGCTGCGTTACATAAAACAGCAACACCATCAGGATTACTATGACACGGTTTTGCAATCCCTTCTCCCTAACAAAGAACTTTTCAAAACTCTTTTGCAGAGCTAGAATTGCTCAGAAAAAGTGGGTGTTCTTTGCAAAACGTGAAGTTGGTTTTCCACAAGAAGGAAGTGAAGTCTGAAAGAGCTTTTGTACCCGAAGACGCTCACTGCATGGAAAATACCATTTGTGCCCCTGCGAATGATCCTTGCGTGTGGCCAGGCGAAGGTCAGAGACACCCTCTCTCCCCCGTGCATCTTCTTCCCCATCGTTCTCGAGCGAGCTTCTGGGCTTTCTGCTAACTACCTCCAAATAAAGGCAAAAACTGGCAGCAAACAGATGGCCACATTTTGGAATAGTTTCTTCCTTGTGCCAAACTGCTATCGGGTATAAATACATTCCCAGACTGTGTCAGAAGTGGGCTCTTTTTGCTTCAGTCTCAGTGTCTGTTACCCGGGTTATGTTCATTACAAACTCATTACCGAGCATGAAAGTGTCAAAATACATGTGTCCATGAGGCTCTTCTGCCTACACACAGTAAAACTTTTATCTTGGCCACCAAATACTGCTTTTTATCTTTGTCAGTTTTCAATTAATTTACAATGCTGGCTTGTTTATCAAAACTGGAAATGAGCCAGGCCTTCAGAGTATTTGATGAGCTTTACAATAACCCTGAATGCACCTGTTAATTTTGCCTCTGGGTAAACAGTTAAAACCTTCTCAGCTATTTCCTCAAATTGGGTGGAAACAAAGAACATGAGATTAAAAAAAAAAGGTTAGATTAGGGAATTGGAGATGCATTAATTTAAAAAAGAGAACAGGGTCAAACGAGGGCTAGGAGGCTAATAAGCACAGAGCACGCAGCAGAAAAGCTCCCAGCAGGGTAAGAGTTCACTCAATTTATCCGGCGATCTGTTCCAGACGCAGTCAATGATACATTATTGGATCCAGACCTGCGAGTGCTCCCTCAGACCCACCTCGCTGAAGTGTCACTGCCCTCCCTTAGAAATATTGCTATTATCCAAACCTGTTCACAGGGCACGCTTGCTCAGCTGGCAGCCCACTGACTTTTGTTCTTTATGGTGCTCCCTTTCGCTCCCCACTCCCCTCTCTGCTGTGGGAATTAGGCATAACAACCACCATGCAAACCGCAGAACACCCAAGTTGATCCTTCTCGACGAGAATTTTAGTGCTTTATTACACGGAAAGCCAATCCCAGGGATAACAGACTATAAACAACAGCAAATGCTCTATCGAGCAGGCTGTGCGAGGTTAAGGACTTGGAGAGATTTACTAGAGGGGCTGTGGGTGGGGCTGCCCATCAATCAAACACTCTTTTGTACACAGTAGATAAACGGTTTAGAAAAGAAGAATGGAACATGAGACATTCCGGTTAAGATGTTTAGAAAAAATGTTTATGTTTATTCCAAACAGTTAGTGGGAAAGGCCGAGAGATTAACTGTAATTAAGGTTGTCTTCTCTCACATTTTAATTATTATTAATGTGAAGAGTTGCAAGACTGAGAAGACACAGCATTTTATTACAACAGGAAGTAAGTTTTAGGTGTTTGCTGATAATGTTTCAACATTTAAATATTTAAATGCACTTGGCAAACAACAATGTATTCATATTTAAGGGGTTTACTGGAAACAATGTGCTTATAAAGTCAGGAGCTCCGAGGAAGTACTCTGCTCCCTGCCTGTGGAGCTGGTTGTGTGCAGGCATCTACACTGTACAGCAGGCCCACGGAGGCCGGCACTTAGTGAAGGACTGGGTTTGTAGAGCTGTACCTAAGCGTCAACTAATGAGGGGGAGGACACCTGCCGGAGCATTCCCTTCCTCTGGACCTGCCCACCGAACACCCTATTTTTAAAAAATATAATAATTATATAAAAGAAAGCTGGGCAGGAGATGTAGCTCAGTAGCAGAGTGCTTGCCCAGCATGCTTTGAGGTCCGGGGTTCACTGACCAGCACAACAATAAAAACACCCCTCCAAAAATGGGACTGAGAACTGTCCACAACATAGTGAATACTGTTAATGGCAACAGCATCTTTTATTTAGGGAAATTCACACTTTCAAAGGGGACACAAAGGATGCAGCTGGCCCTGGAGACCCAGGAGCCAGTCCACATGTACAGTACTCTCATCCCTTGGGCTGCTTCTGTGCCTGCACTGCAGCCTCTTCCACAGCGGCAGCAGCCCTGCAGCACGAAGTCCCGGCCTGGGGTCTCACAGTGCTCCTCGGGGGACCCCGATGCCTACCCCTAAGCCACGCTCAGGTGCCACAGAGCAGCGTCTCTGCTGGCTCAGGGGATGAGGGCTCTGGTGAGATCTGAGCTTCCCGGCAAGCCACAGGCCTCGAGGCTTGCCCAGTGCTTCCTGAAGGACAGGATGTACATGAGGTGTGCCGGGAACCTGAGGCCGCATGGGAAGTCAGCCAGGGCTTCCTCCAGCCATAAGCTTTCACGTGCATTTTTATAACTAAAGAATTCAGATTTTAAAAAAAAAACTTAATAAAGAAACTCAACAACAGGGGTCAAAATGTATGTAGAAAAACTTCAGTGCCCTTCTCATTCCAGACACAGTGATGCATCTTCTGCCTTCTGCCCAATACTGAACAGTTTAAAAGAACTATTTGCACCATATTTTTACTTCCTACAAGCTTCCCCCTTCATTAAAAAGATGTCTTTCTTCTTAATAATAATTATTAGTATTGCAGTGCTGGGGATGGAGCCCAGTCTTGCACTGACTGACTGACTGACTGACAGTGCTAAGCTGCCCCTCTGGCCCTTCCGTCATTTTGCTTTAATAATTAAACTCTTCATTTGGCTTCTCAATTTTTCTCTTGACTCTTCTTAGTAAACTACCTTGCCCTATTTTTTTGGTCCTGCAAGTAGTGGAAGAACTGTGGGATCAGCCTGGAGTCTGCATGTCACTTGGGGAATGCGGCCTTTCTGCCCTGTTGAGAGGAAGGGAAATGCCCATGGGTCTCAGTAAAGCTCCTTCCAGGTTTTTCGTTCCTCCTCACCAAGCTTGCACAGGAAACTCTGAAGAGCATCTGAGACATACAATATTGCCAAGACCAGGCACAAAGCACCACGCCTTTTCAAAATCAAAGATTTTTCTCAAGATTATATGAGGAGGGAGGGAGGGAAAGAAAGAGGCAGAGAGAGGAAGAGAGAGGGCATTTGGGTGACAGTGTATATGGGGCAAGACAGAAAACATTATTTTAAATTAGACCACAGTGAACTGGTTACTTTACTGGAGAACACTCAAAAGTGGGCAATTGTTTGAGCAGTTCAGGATCCAGTTGACGCACTTGGAGGATGTAACCAAAGGCATTATTATCAGTTTGATTTACCCCTATGTGGTGATCAAACCTACTAATTCATTTTAGAAAATCTCTCGAGTTGAATGAATGAGTCATGCATGCAAGGTGTATTTTTTTAAGTTATTTCCCCAACACTGACACCAGTGCCAAGTCCTTCCCTACCTCAGTCCTCTGGCACTATTCAGAGGCAGACAATGCCACCACTGTTCTCTAAGCGTGTACACAGTCAAGAGTGGGATAATATAATGATGCCATTGGAAGCAGGGCTGCCAACGTGTCAGCATTTCCATTATAAAAATCTCTTTTCAAGTATTAATATCTCTGTTGTAAAAATTCATACCCAGGCAAAATTTGGGGGCAGAAATGATTTCATTATGTAAAACTGGAAAATGTGTTTGTCTTAAAAGTCTTATTTTTAATGAGCACCAATTTCTCATACACAGACATGTGATAAAAGAACCTAGAGAAAGACAAATGTGTATGCGTATGTGGGAGGGATGCTGGACTCAAGCTACCCGACAGGGTTATATTACAGAAATCAAGGGCAAAAGTACCCTGCACAAAATTGAGATTTCAGACTAAAACAGTCAGATTTTTGTGGTTGGAAACACTGAAACACAGCCGTCTAAACAAAAACTTCAAGTATCTTCTGTTAATGTTTCCTTCCAGGGCTATCTCCATCTTTTCTGAGCAGTGGTTCTCAACTGGGAAAGACTCTGTCCCTGGAACGGTTTTGGCAACAGCTGGAGACCCGTGTGTCTGTCACACTGGGGTGGTGCAGTGCTGCTCTGGGCGGAGGTCAGGGTGCTGGTGCTGCAGAACAGGACACCTGACACCACTGGCCTGCTGCAGAGCTCCCTGGTCCACACAGCAGCACCCAGGGCACGAGGCTGCATGCCACACAGCTACCTCCAGGGGCCCCAGGTGGTCATGCATTTGTTTCCTCTTTCTATTTAAGATGGGGTAGGACACACTTCAAAATCTCAGGCTGATCACCCTGGAATGTTTCCTTTATCATAAGGCTTTCCTCCTAAGGGAAAGCTGCTTTTAAAGCACAGAGATAAACAGAAAAAGAATGAAAAGGAAGATGAGCAATATAGTGCTCTGTGCTTAAGAATGGATGATTATTTTTTGCCTTTTCCTTACAAAGTTTCAGGAAGCTGACAGGCTAGACTATGCAGCTGTCTGAAAATACTAAGTGCTTCACTTACAGTAGGCAATGCCTTGGCACTCAAATATCTTTCTTCTTTCACTCTGCTTATCTATGACAAATGCTTCACTACACCTAAACCTTATCTATCTGTTACATCAGCCATTCTGCCTCCCCACTCAGTGTCGGGGGAAGCTATCAGGTGACTCCAGGTGCCCTGGTGTCCTGCCACAGGAGAACACAGGCAGAGCACAGACCAAGACTTCACAGCAGAGCATCAGTTCTGGCTTCGCCATTAGTCAACATCTCCAGGTGCCACTCACGGCTCAGACCATTAATCAAGGAATGAAGTCTTAGTGAATCAAATTCCAACTCAGCTTTCTTCTCGTTTCTGTCTTTTTGAAGAAAGAAGGCCTGCGTGGTACGCAGCAAGGATTTATTATTGGTCAGTAGCAAGCAGAATAGAGACCTACTCTAGCACAGAGAAGGATCCAGAATTTGCAAATTCAGGGGGATGGTTGGCCACGCACCCTAAAAGTGTCACAGCAGTATATGATACCTGAGTTTGTTATCTAGACAGTGGTTTAGTTACTTTTGTTAAATAAAATGCAATCTGACTGGCAAGAGACCGAGTAGCAGACTGATATCTAAACATTATTTTTCGGGGAAAAAACACAAATTTACCTTATCAGAAATGGAAACTGAAAAAGGATTTTAAATTTAATTTTCTTACCAATTTTAGGACTAGCAATGTCCATCCTTTTCTACCTATTACTATACAACACACATACACATACATGTGTGGGTAGATGGCTCCACACATGCACACTTTGGTAAGATTTTGGAGACTAAATTTGTAAACATATATACATATACACTGTGAATTTGTGAACCTAGTCTCTCAACTCCAGAATCTCTCTGCAGTAGTGTCAATACTGCAGAATTCTAACTGGCTGAACAATGAACATTTGAATATGTGGGAAAGTACAAACCTCTTTGTGAGTGCATAGCACATATCTTGGAGTTAAGGCCATGAGGACCAAACACGTTAGTTGCTGGTGGTAATGGAGACAATAATGGTGTATGTGTGCTTGACATATCTTAATTATTTTCACCTCCTGGTTTTGTTGAGTAAAGCTGCTGACAACGAAAGCCTTCTTTATAATTCACCTGGGCCTACTGCCATGTCAAGAAACGCATACTCTAACCTACCTGTGGGAGGCTGTCTGTATCTAGTCCTACTTACAACTCAGCACCTACCCTTTCTCCCTTTACTTCTATAAATCAGAGAGCCCTTCTGGCCCCCACAACATCATCACTACCACATGAAGGGCCAAAATCTGCCACTGATGTGAATCGGCTCTTCAAATGGCTGGACGCCAACCTCAGTGCCCACTTTGCATTCTAACAGCCTGCAGCTGGAGGGGACTCCAGTCACTTCATGATGGGGATGCCCCGTTTCACTCAAAACAGGCCGTCCTGGCAGGCCGCCCAGAGCATGACAGCTGTGGCTTATTTGGATGAAAAGCAACACAGCACAGCCTCTCCTTGCCAACAGAGGTCAACACATGGGGGGCTCCAGCCTGTATCCAACCAGCAGCATAGATGAGCTCAGCTCAGAGAAGCTCCTGAGCACGCTGTGCTGTTCTGCTATTTCTTTCTAGATATTTTATCCCTGAACCTCTGCTTCCCCTAGAGCCACATGGATGTCAACAGGCTATTCCTTACATCCATCTTGGGGGTGAGGAACACCATTCTGTGCAAGAAGAAAGAGGACAAAAATGTTAAAAGCCATTTCTGGGAAACACCTTATGAATTCCTGAGCATTAGATGGCATTCATAATCTATGAAACTAAATGGATGAACTGAGCTCCAGAATGCAGAGCTACACAACATGCTAACAGATTTCTGCCTCTCTCAAGAGCTTACTGGTCTTTCTGGAGGGAATGTGCATACTACACACAAACACACCTGCGGCACCAGCATTTCTATTTGAGTTTGTCCTTGTCTGCAATACCTCTGAAAACACTCACTCCATGACCAAGTTATGAAGTACAACGAAACAGGGGCTTAGACACAGTACAGCGGAAAATATTCCCCTTGACATCACTGCAGTGCAATAAATAAGACCCAGGGATGTTCAGAGACAGCAGACTGTGGAGTGCTTCCTTGGACCCGGGCTGACAGTGGTTGTCTGTCCCAGTATCCTCAGTTCTTTACACCCAGAAAATTGTGGTTTTGCTCTGGCTAATTTAGGTTGATTTTAGGGTTATGTTAGGAGCTAACATTGAATGTACCCCTAAGTTGCTTCATATCAGGATGTCTCTTGAGGTTAAATACATTTGTTTCCAGTTTGTGAGTTTTAGAACAATCAAGCAGAATGCAAGTGTCCCGGAACTCCATGAATACGAATGCCTCTGCCTTTCTGCGTGACTGAAGGTATGACTGTACTATACCAGTTAGCAGGCCTGAGCCACAGTCCATGTGCAGACTCCCTTATTTCAGTAATAAAAATGGCAGCAGCTATTTTGACAATCTAGATGTTGCCATTGTTATCAGAAATACGCTGCATTTCTGTGATTACAACCAAAGTAATCTGTCATATATAATATCATGGGAAAACTCACTAGACCAATTCTTAGGTACAGTACCACCACATCTATCATAAGCTTGTATTGTGTTTACGCCACACAGTGTAAAAGTAGAGAATATGTACTTATAAAGATCAGTATCACCCTACAAAAGAGAAAGTGTACCATATTTATGAAGATCTGTGTCACAACAGAGTAAAGTTATAGAGCTGAGAATTGGGAGTCTTATATCCAATTAACCTACAACTCCAAGTATCTGAATAAAACATAAAAGCTGACAAAAAGGAGCCATAATGTAAAATCTTAAAAAGAATAATAAAACCTAGAGAAAAGTACTTAGATGTTACTCCTCATTTCTTGCAAAGTAAGCTCATATTTAAGTTCAGATGGACCAGGTTAACAATCACTATTTTTAATGTTAAAATGCCCTAGGGAAGTTATAAACGCACCAAATATGCTGTTAACCTTACTTTATATTGTGTGCAGCTGTATGGCTTTGTACCAGGGACCAAACTTCCTAACTGGGCCAGCAAAGTGAAAGAAGCTTTTTTCCCTCAAACTGTTCAGTAACAATGCTTTGCTTGTCACTACATTTGCATTTCATTTTTTCTACTACTTCACATTACTATTTGGTTTAGATTTTACTCATTTTCAATTACCTTCTTTGGTTGTCATTTTTGCTGAAACACATACTGTATGTTACTAAATAGGGATAAAATCAGGAGAAAGAGAGACAGAGACAGAAGCAGAGACATAGAGACGAACAGAGAGAAACAGAGATTTTCAAATGTTCATTTTTTTTAAAGGGTTGGTAATTCCCTCGACCACTCCCATGGGCAAGTTCAAGACACTGACATTTCAGCTGAACTTCCTGGGGTCATTAATATGAAGAATTATCAGCAGATTTATGAGAACCCAATGAAGATGACAATTTTTGTTTTTCTTGCTATACATGGGAAGTTAAAAATCTATTTGACTTTTTAAAGGATAATTTTAGTAATTTTAGATCACTTATAGGGATTAGCAAGGCACACGAAAGGGGAAATGCCATCCATATTTCCGAGTTTTGTTTGCATAGGTCTAGGATGAAATCAGAAGGACCGTAGTCAGATTCTCAGGCTCGGCCTCCCAAGTTTGCGCTTTGAGTTCTCTGTGTGCATGCGTGCACGGCAGTGGCTCTGGGGGCTGGTCTCGGTGCTCAAGTGACTAATTGGCTAGGAAGATGTCCACGTGATTTTTGCTGACTTCCAGAGCTGGCACTTACTGAGGAGACTGGCTGTGGAAAGTGGGAGTCCAGCTGGATCCCTGTGCTCTCTTCAAATGCCTTCCAATGGTTTTACAAGTCCCCGCTTCCACAATGGCCTCTACAAAGTGTCTACTAAAATGTGTTTCCAGACAGAGACAAAAAACCCAAAAACCTTCTTAGGCAGAAGATCAAATTAAACTAGTAATAGTGTATCAGATGAAAAAGCTAGGTCAATTAATTCAACTTAGTATAAAACAGCAACATTTTAGCTATGATGGCCACCCAAAGTGCAATGAA
>PVJX010007127.1:16137-73043 GCA_004027295.1 Dolichotis patagonum | reverse complement strand
AGAGCCGCGGCCTCTTCTCTCACGCTCCTTATACACCTATCGGTGGGAGCGGCGGCAGCAACAGCCCCTGAACCCACTGCCGCCTCTTCGGGCGGCCGCTCTATCCCCTCGACCCCTCTCCTGAGGCGGGTCCCCTGACCCTAACCAGCTCCCCACTATTCCCTCTTCAGCTTCGCCTGGGACCCACCACCCCAAAGTCTTGCCGGGGTGGAGGACGACGAAGAGGAGACGGGAGAGTCACCCTTCCTCCAGGCGGCGCCGGCCCCCACACCGCGGGCGTGTCCTATAAATGGCGTCGGAAAGCGACACCGAGGAATTCTATGATGCCCCTGAAGATGTGCACATAGGGGTCGGCTACCCATTAGGGTAAGTAGCTGAGCTATAGCCCAGAAGCCAGGCGTTCCAGTCCAGTGCCTTTTCCTGCCCCTTCCCCTTCTCTCCCAAGTGCTGCTGTGACTGCCCCCGCTGGTTTCTCTCAGTCTCACTGTAGCACTTCGGAACCCGTAGACCTGGGGCTCCTTTAGGGCTGGGTGCTTTGGATGAGGAAGAAGTGCCCACCTCAAGAATCACCCTCTCCTGCCCTAGTGAATGGCGCTAGTGTCTGGAGTCCCCTTTTCCTGGCTTCTTCCACTGGGACAGCTTAAAGACTTGGATTCTTGGGGTTCCGAGTTTACCTTTCAAATATCTGTTTTGGCTCTGGGGACCATAGATTAAATTAGCGGTAGGGAAAAATTACACTTCCCCCGGTTTTTTGTTTTTTGTTTTTTGTTTTCCCTCCTCCTCTTCCTTTTACTGCTAACTTACCTATTTGTTTCGGAGGTGGTTAGAACTCTTATTTGCCATCCACTTTTCTTTGCACAGAAAAGGAGTGGATATTTAAGAAAGGTTGGATATTTACTTAAGGAAGTCTTTTAGCTGGTGTACTGTAGATCAACTGTTTTACTAAAGTAGCACCTTACCGAAAGGCAAAGGAAATCAAAAACAAGGTCCTTACCGTTAAGAATGATGTGGTCTAAAAGGGTAAAAGTATGTCAGTGTACTGTACACAACCAACTACAGAAGTACAAACAATTGCTGAGTAATTCGGTGCATAGAAGGAAAGTTCTAGCTTTGTGCCCTTCATCAAATTCGGCAAGATGTTTTAGTGGCGATTAATATGGGTGATTCTGAAAGTACAGTAATTGGAATGGTTCACTTAACCACAAGTTCTGCTTACCACTGCTCCACTTCTGAAAGTTGAGATAGTGTTTAAAGCGATTTTGCTAAACTCTTCTTACGTGTGTAGAACTAGAGACAGCAAAATGATTTTGCGGCTTGTAAGAGCTTGAGAAATGGTAAAATTTGTATGTTGGTATAAATCGCTAATGTGGGTCCTGGAGTTCAGTAGCTTGCACCACCGAAGAAATACCCTGTTTGATGTAAATAAAGTTATCAGTACATTCTAGAATTTGTTCTAAAACATAATAAACATTATACACAATATATACCCCAGAAAGTACAGAAATAAGATCAGAAATGTATGCTAATAAGTGGCACAAATATGTTTTCACTCACCTCGTATCACCGTTGTGAGATTTTTGGGTGGTAATAACCAATGTTGAGATGTCACTGAATCTCTAAAGTTCAGTATCTGAGAGAAGTTCATTGTTCAGTACTAGAAGGCAGAAAATGTTTGGATTTTCGAATATGTTGGGTTCCCTTGAAATTATATTTTTTAGTGTGTGGTTTTCCTTTAAAATAATGTCAATTTAAGTTGTAAGACTGAATATTCGAGTACTTACTTTATATGACTATTGGAAATGGAGAAAGGAAATAGCATGATTGTTATCAATTTATAGTTATGTATATATGGTTCTTTTTCATCGAATAAAATAAGTTTAATCTCAAAAGACAGTTATCTCAGGACCTGTGTGAACTGTTTAATCTAGTACCTGAGTGAGAGAATGCATTTGAATATTCATTCCTTTCTTGTCATTAGCAAATTTAACTTTATATAGTGCTAACATTGGGAGGACATATACAGAATTTGGACCGTTTTACTTATCTAAACTGGATGAGTCATTTTGATAGAACTGATAGTCACTTCTTCCCCCTGAGATAATATAGCTTCTCATATACTTTGATATTTTGGTACTAAGTGAAAAGTTTAAAAGGAAAAGAAGGTCCCTTAGGATCCAGCTTCCTAATTTTAACTCCAGCCTGCCCAAATAGGAGATATTGAGAACTCTGTTGATAAAACTATATAGAATCTGTCTGGACTTCATGTCTCCACATGTATAAGTGAGAGTATTTAGAAGAATATTGGCTCATCTGCAAAAGTGCATCTGAAAAGAACCAACATATTAAGAGGACAAAAAAGGTGTGACATCATTTACATTTTCTTCTCTCTTTTGTGATAGATTTTTTCATTTGCATAAGGCACTGTAAACACACTTGGGTTGGCAACTAACAACCTAGAAATGCATTAAGAAATTCTGATTTGTGGAATCAGATGGCATCAGCCAGTATTTGGTCATCAAAAATGTCTTCTGTCCCTTGGCATGAACTAGAGTGGAATACTATACAGACTCTTAAGAATGATAGATGGAATTTGGACACTTTAAGAAATTTTTTTTTGCTATTGACTGTTAGGAAATGCACAGACCATTTGACCAAATTGTAGTAAACTGAGTAGGCAGTTGAGAGGCAATCTCCTATGTTTTGTTAATCAGCAAAATTCACATACAATAGTCCATTTCCTAAAGTAGTTTCATTTCTTACATTGCCCCTTCAGCATTATCTTCTGCATTAATCTACTCTTTGAAAACCATTGTAGTAAGTTAAAAAACAGCTTAGTTTTTATGGAAAGAGTTTCAAGTCGAATACAAACTACTTTTCCAGTGACCAATCATCCCATCTTGCTCAGGTTTGCAATATATACCATATTATAATGTTTTATTTTGATTAATAGTTTAGGTCCAGTTTCCTTATTGTTATCTCCAATTTTACATATGAATAAGCATAGTTTCAGAGAAATTAAGTGAATTGTTTTAGGAGAAGAGATGGGATTTGAAACCAGCTCTTCAGATTCCTAGTTGACATGTTTTTCTAGTACATCACAGCTACCCCATGTTACATGGAGAGATGGTGAGATATCCTCCCCCAGTAGATTGTAAATTGAACTGATACATTTATTTGAAAACAGCAGCCCAAACTTTTAAGTTCTCTTAGCCAGATATTCAAACTTTCTCTTTTAGGAATACATATTTTTGTTTTGTCAGATACAAATTTTATAAATTATAGAATGTTATAGCTAGAGGGAATATCTAGTTAATCTTACTATGGAATGTTGAAACTGAAGCCCAGAGAGGGAGAGTGACTTATTCCTGGTGCCTCAGCAAATGAAAGGCAGAAGTAGGACTAGATCTCAGGTCATTTGTAATCTGCATTCTTTCTCCCATCATGCCCAATACAGCAGGAAAAAGGAGGAACTGTGTGATAGTAAGAAACAGCCTTGGACCATGAGTCATTTTATTTCCTCATCTTTTACTTGAGATTCTATTTTCAGAACCCTCCCAACTCTACATGTCTATCATTGTATTGAGATTTAATAATTGCTTTTATTGATAAGTTTTTGTTCCTGAGAAATCTGTGATTTTTTTTTTCCATTGGGTGTGTGTGTGTGTGTGTGTGTGTATGTACTTTAACCTTTTAGTTGGAGAAACTTGATGGCTTTGGTACATGGCTCAAGACCTTTTCACTGGGTAAAAATCATACATGAGTTAATGTCCCTTCTTCTGTGGATTATACCTACACATTCTGCAGGCTGGCACTGAGAACATGTTATAAAAATAAATGTAACATTTTCATTTTAGTGGCAGCCAAAATATTTTTGAGACCTGCAAAAAGGGTGAAATCATACATTTGTAGGATAGGAAGGGACTTGAGATCTTTCAGCCAGCCCTCCCATTTAACTCCCTTTGAAAATGAATGAAAATGAAACCAAGGCTCAGTGAGAGGAAGTACGACACAACTGATTAGTAATAGAGTAGGGACTGGAACCCAACTCTCTTGATTCTTCATTCATATGATGCTGCCATTATCTGTGGAAAGAGGGAGAATAATTCTGGAATTTCGTACTATAGGTTTCTAGCATATACCATTCTAAGGTAGTCTGCTTTTATCCAATATGACTGGTTTTTTATGGTTTACCCAACAGAGAATATTGAGTGTTCTAGGAACATAACTACTTTTGCTAATTTTCTCCCAGTCAGAATGAAAAACAGTGGCAGAATAGCTTATATAATAACAGTGGTTATATTATTTTATTGTATTTTAGTTTTAGGAGTCTAGATAGAGTTAACTGGAATCCACCACATTTAGATTGGAGTAATAACAAAATTCTGATTAAGTCAATGGAACTGAGGTCAAAGTGTCTAGAAGAATTATTAAGTCTAAAAAATAAAAAGTTACATAGCTGCCTTTGTTTATAGCTCAGGTTTCTCTTTATATAGGCATAAGAAACGTCTCTTGAATTAAAATATTCAAGTTTTCTTTTTTCTTTTTAATTTTTATCTTTATTAGTACATGTTTGCAGTACATGATTACATTTATCATTAGCAGTTGGTATATGCACATAAAATATCTTAATTCTTTTCTTGTCCCCTACTCCTCTTCTCTCTCTCTGCTCCTTCCATCTCTTAGTCACTTTCCCATTTGCAAAAGCACTATCTCCAGTGTTTTCTTTTTTCAGTTATTGTTTTTATCCCCTTTCCCTTCTTCCTCCCTATGTCACTTGCAATATTTACATAATGTGAATTATTTTAGTAAAGCTTCCTTTAAAATTGCTGTTTGAGCTGGGCATAGTGGTGCATGTCTGTAATCCTAGCACTCAAGAGACTAAACCAGGTCAGTAGATTGCTGCTAGCTGGAGGTCAGTCTGGACTACATAGCAAGTTCAAGGCCAGTCTGAACTATATAGCAATACTCTGTCCCCCCAAAATTAAAATAAAATAAAATGACTGTTTCTGAGTTGGCATTTAATTATATATTATATTTATTTACTATTGGCTTTATGGACTGTTAGCAATGTTTGTAAGTACTGTCTTACCATACTCATGTAACATCACATTAAAGCGGGGAAAACTTTCTATGTATTAGTTAGTAAATTTAAGTTCTAAATATAGTGATCCCCAACTGTCAGTTGGTGACTTGTGGAGGTAAAACATTTAGTAGCAGTAAGGTGGTTTGGACGCTCCATTTGAATCCATACAAGTTCCGGTACATTGAAAACTTTATTCTTATGATAGCTGACTTCAGAAAACAGAGTAGATAAAATTTGATTTTTAAAGATATAAATAAAAATATAGGTAGTTTTAGCATGAAAAGTTCATAGAACAGACCATGATGTGGTATCCCCCCAAAAAAGACGATAATGACTTCTTTTTTTTTGAGACAGAGTGTAAGTTGCTCAGTTGCCTAGGTTGGGTTTGAACTTGTTTGCCTTCCTTCCTCGGCTTCCCAGAGGGTTGGAATTATAGGCTGGTTTTTGGTGTCTGTATTCTTTTCAGTTCACTGTAATGACTTAGACAAAGTAAGGTGAATTTGCCAGGTGGTCTCTTGAAGGAGTTTTTGTTTTCTCATACCCTGGCTGCAATTTTGGCAGTTACTTCCTGTGGTGATAATGGTGGTGGTAAAGGAAGGGAGTGTGAGGAGGAGATCATGGAGATTGTAGTGATGGAGGTAGCAGAGGTAAGGATAACCCCAGCAGTGAGTACATCATCCGGGTTATGAGACTGCTTCCTGGGGCCTCAGTAATGGAGGGGGGAAAAGGACATATCCCAACATTGAGTATTGTTTTAGATATATCTATGCACAATGAATTAAATGGCCTTTTTTGTAAGAGATAATAACCTGTAAGAAATACTTCAAATTTCAAATAATAAAAATTATAGGTACTTTATGATGCCCTGCTGATACTTGATAATCAACCTACATTTCTTTTTTTCTTTCCAGAGCTAAGCTCATTTCTACAAACTTACACAAAATCTGTTCCCTTCTTACTTTTGGATATTATTCAGCTAGCTGACTAAATCTTTAATTGAGTGTCTTATTTACTCTTCAGGGTGGAACTGTATCCTTTTATTTCAAATCAAGCAGTCTTTCTTTGTGTTACTATCACCTCATGATTCAAAATTGAGGGAAAAGTGCCTCAGATCTAAAGTTGGGCCTCATACCTGATGGCAACTCCAGTGTTTTCCCCAATAAGTATACACATTTATCTTAGTTACTATAGTAAGCAGTTTGTCGGTTATTCTGGGTCTTTTGCCTTCTCCCGGATACCAGGATTATCATATAATCAGATTCTGCTAAAGCACTTCAGGTCTTAGCATTTTATTACTAGCTGCAGCTGTCTAACAGCCAAGTCCACAAAACATTTTGTCTCCCAACATTTTATACATACGGAATTTAACAAAAACATGTTCAGCTAACATTTAGTTATACTAATTTTTCTTTTTTTTAAAGTTCTGTAAGAATGTCATCGATATTTTGATAGCAATTACATTGAATTTGAATCAGTATAACAATACTGATTTCTTCCAGTCCGGAAACACCGGCTGTCTTTACAGTGTCTTCTTCAGTTTCTTTCATCAGTGTTTTATAATTTTCATTTTTTGAAAGCTTTTTGAGTGCATTTTTTTTGTCTTTTTGAGACACGGTCTCACTATGCAGTTCAGGCTGGCCTCAAACTCACTATGTAGCCCACACTGACCTCTAACTCACAGCATCCTTCCTGTCTCAGCCTCCTGAGTGCTGACATTATAGGTGTGTGCCACCACGCTTGGCTGACTAAATTTACTTTTAGGGTTTTTTTGTAGCTTTCTTGAGATTGTTTTCTTGATTTCTTTTTTAGACAATTCGTTGTTCTTGTATAGAAATGCAACCAATTTTTATGTTTATTAAATGAAATTTTACTTGTAACGTATTATGTGTACTTTTTAAAAAGGTATTTGTCTTTATGAATTAGGAAATTATTGTAGTAAGTAAGCTTGTGAATTTAGACATTTGGCAATGAAATGATTAAATTACATCTTCCTGGCTTGGATTTTTATGTAAATAATAATTTTAATTATTTTAAGACTAGTATATCCTACCCAAAACATAGTTAAATTTTGATAATGCCCCCAAGGAGAATTTTAATTATATAACTACTTTATCCACAAAGCCCTACTCCTTAAAATTTTAAAAGGAATGGTAGTGTATTTGCTGTTGTTTTATTTTGTATTTTTTTAATTCAAGAGTAGAAGTTCACAAGATTTTTATTTTTTTGGTACTGGGAATCAAGATTTTTGTATACCTGCGATGGAAAACTTAAAAGATTTCTCTATACCATAGATTATTCCATTGCACAACTCATTAAACCCTGGGCATTCTTATGGACCACAGTTCAAAGATTCTTTAAAACCAATAAATAATAAATGTTGTGCTATATTCAAACTTACAAACTTACTTTATCCAAATATGGCATCCTGGTCATAATGTAAGGAGTAGAAGTATTCTCTCTGGCATTGCTTTTGAACTACAAAGAATAGCTATGGATGGACTTAATAGTCATAATCTTCTTTTAAATCCATTGCTCAATATCTTTATTTAAGAGACTGTGAAAATCACCTTTTTGACTATTAGCAATACTTCTAATAATTTGACTATTTTTAAAAAAACTGCTTTTTAGTTGTTTTTTAAAGACAGGATCTCCCTATATAATCCAGGTTGAATTTGAACTCACTGTATAACTCAGACTGGCCTTGAACTCAACCTTAGACTTCTGAGTGCTAGAATTACAGATGTGCAGCACCATACCTGGCTGAACACCTGTATTTTAAAATATGCTTATGTACACATGTCAAACTGAAATGGTAGTGGTTTTAATATTTACCCCAAACCCAATTCCATTCCTTTCTCCTTCCCAGCTTACCCAATATCAGTAATACTGAGGTTTCCTAATATACCAACTTTTTGCCCCTTACAGCTGAGAAGGAGCAGTGATGAATGAAATATAAAGGGTGGGGATTTTGAATAAGAGTAAGGGAATAGTTAGTTAGATTGTATATATACATTGATAAGTGGAATTGGTTGATGTCTCAGATTAGTGAAAGATGGGTGAGCAGAGTGAATTAAGTAGTTTGATAAAATTAGTACCTTGATGAAAGTGAGTAAGTAGGTTTGTCAGTGTTTTACAATGGATGTTTTATCTCAATTGTTTCACTTAAGATAAATGACTGAGATCAGTTATTTTTCCCTTAAGTGAATTTTACTATCCCTGTTATATCCCTGGTGACAGCTCTTGGCTCTTGGCTTCTACTTTAGCCTTTGACTTACTTTTCTAGCATGGGAAGATGTCCACAATTAATGTGTAGCAGCAACAGGTTTAGGTAGGGATCAGTTTGATGAATAGATATGCTCTGTTCTGTTAATGTTCCACAATATCTTTTACTTTTGAACTTAGTTCTCTCAAATTCTACTCATTTGCACCCCCCAAATACCTGCCACATACACATCTGTAATAGGAAGGAGGAGAAGGGAGAGAGCTGAGGCAAGGATTGTGGCTTGAATTTGTGGGACCTTTGTAATTTGGGAACATTCTGTACTCTAAATGTCAAGTGTTATCAGTGAAGGCTTGAGAGATGTTGCCAGTTATCCTGTACTCATAAATTCCTTGTTACCAACTTTTTTAGGGAGGACAAATCTGTTCAAAATATGAAACAAATATTAGATTGTCTTATATGTTTCACATGCAGAATATGATAATACCTTAACACAATCCCAAATAATGTTAGACATTGTTTCCAAAGTTCTTATTACAATCATTGCTTCTGACTGTGTCGGAGTTCTATGAGATAGGTAGTGTACCTATCACAGTTTTTAAATTGGCAGTCAGGGTGTGGGTATGGTGGGCATAAGACATTGTGCAAGCATCAGGAAATGACAACTTCACTAACTTGTGGTATTAGGCAAATGGTTTTGAATGGAAATGTAAAACACTAGCTACTTTCCTTTTATTAACTATAAGCATTTTGTGATATATACTTTACCTATGATTGTTAGAGCAAGGCTAACTCTTACCATTTGGATATGTATAATTTACTGTTTAAAAACAAGTTTAAAAGGCAGTGTTTTTAATTCCCTTTTTTTAAAGGTTTGACCCAGACACTGTTACTGACTTTCAGAGGTGCTGTATGTTCTTTGTTCTGAGGGTAAACCCCTTAGGGATGAGCCACTGCTGATTTGGGCCATAGAACTTCAACAGAATGTGTCTATCCTGCTCAGCAAGGCAGCACACACATGTAATCCCCAGCACCTGGGAGGCTGAGGCAGGTGAATCTCCAGGAGTTTGAGATCAACCTAGGCCACATAGTGAGTTTGAGGTCAGCCTGAACTACATAATAAGACCGTGTCTCAGAAAGCCAAAAGAACTGTCTCTATCCCAATTGACATTTTCCTGTCATCCCAGCTATTTGGGAAGCTGAGGTAAGAGGATCATTGGAGACTGATTTGAGCAATGTAGTGAGACCTTGTTTCAAAATAAAGCTTAAAAAGTCTATGGATGTAGTTTAGTGATAGAGCACTCTTCTAGCATAAATGAGCCCAGAGGTTCAATCTCTGTTGCCACCCTCCAGACTCTATCCCCAGATTTCTTTTTTCTATAATTGTTTATAACTTCTTGTCAGTTTAGTTGGGCTAAGTACTGTATTTTTTCTCCTCTATAGAAATCTGATTCATATTTTTGGCCATAGCCACTAACTAGAAACATAATGTTTTTCTTTTTCTCTTTCTGCCTTGTGTTTTCTAGCAGTCACAATGAATGGATGTGGTAGGTATTAACATTTTTCACCTAATCAAACCACCATTGGCCATCAAATTAACGAGAAAATGCATTCCTAATAACTAGGCAGTTACAAAAATTACATGAATAGTAATTACTATTTAAGATACAAATAAGATTGACTAATCTTTATAATAAAAAAAGTCTTAAACTTGTCCTATACAATTTTTTTGTCTTTTTGAGACAGGGTCTCACTATGCAGTTCAGGCTGTCCATGAGCTCACTTTGTAACCCAGACTAGTCTCAAACTCTCAACAACCCTCTTGCCTTATTCTCCCAAGTGCTGAGATGACAGACTTGCACCACCATGCCTGGCTCATGATGTTGTATATAGGCAAGCATTCTAGATAAATTAAAATTTTCCTAGAATATTTAGTCTTTGATAGATATTTTCTAATAGCATGCAGAAACAGAAATTCAGATACCTACAGCATAAAAATTGATTTTTTTAAAATAAAGGGCTTAATATTAAATCTTAGTGAAATGTTTGGTTTTCTATTAATGTCATATTGAGGAAGAACATGAATAATTAAAAGCTGTGCCTTCCTTTTCTCTTAAAAATTTTATCAGAGATAATAAAAGTAGATTTTCTTTAGTTAAGAAACCAAAACAAAGAGGTTGGTTAAATTTTGTTCTTTTTTTTTTTTGGTACCAGGGATGGAACTCATGACCTTGCGCTTGCCAGGCAGGCACTTAAGCCACTGAGCTAAATCCCTGGCCCCTAAATTTTGTTCTTTTACCCATCTTTGGTGATAAATAATCAACTCAGAAGAAGAAAAACCAAGTATCTTGAAGTCTCAATAATTAATTCACTGACAGAATTCAGCATTTTGAATTGTTAATAAAAGGCTATTGTAACCAGTACTTTAAGACCCTTATTTTTTCTTTTCAGTACTGAGAGTTGAATCTAGGGCCTTTGCATTGAGCTGCATTCCAACATTTTTTGTTTGGTATTTTGAGGTAAAATCTAAGTCACTAAGTTGCACAGGCTGGGCTCAACTTGTGGTTCTCCTGCCTTAGCCTCCCAGGCATGCACCACAATACCCTAATTTGTATTTAGAAGTTACTGGTATTTACTTGTTAAGGTTAATACTCAGTTGAATGATCCAGATAACTTATAAGATCATGTTAACATACTAACTTGATAAAGCTTTTGTAATATGACCTCAGCTCAGTATCTTGTTTACTTTTTTAAAAAGCAAGTTACAAAGTGATTTAGCATGCTTGCATTAGGTGTTGACTTCTCCAGGCAGGAATAAATTTAATTACTTGTTTCTGTCTCCAGTTTTACTAGACATTATTTAATCATTAATAGATATGACTGTTCTAACTAACTTGATAAAGTGGAACATTGATATTGCCACCTTACACTGGAGTTACTGTTTTAATGTAGCTATTTATTGAATGGTAGTCAATGTGCAGATTACAATGTTCCTGTCTTAGAATTCTTGACAAAGCCAAGGAAAAGGTCTTTTTTGTTGTTATTTTGTCAATAACACATCAAGCTGTTCTTTTAGGAATATGACATAAAACTATATAAGTTTTGAAAAATGAGGTTTTCATTTTATAGAAAATAAAATAGCTTAAAGACTTCACTTTTATAGAAAATAAAATAGCTTAAAGACTTCACTCTTAACTCATGTAAAGAGATTTGTATTTTAGCACAGTTTCCTTTGATTGCACTAAAACTTTTACGCATATTGCTGTAAGTTCTGCTGTCAGAAAATCAACCATTGTGCCAAATTGTCTTACTATAACTATTTCTATTGATATCATTGATAAAATAATTATTACATATTTTTAGTTACATATTTAAAACTTAAAATGGTCATTCAAAAGTTAATAGAAGTAGTAATTCACATTTTTAAGAGTCAATTAATTCCTTATTAAGTGATTATTGCAACTGTACTCTGAGCTGTTTGTTAATCTTGTTTATTAAACCAGTGGCTTGTGTCCAGAGAAATTTAAGTGATTACTATTTTCTATTGCCTTAAACATGGCATTTTAGAATGTACTAGGAAAATAAGACTGATTTATGATCATGTTGCACTTTTTCTGCCATTTCTAGACTTAGATTTCTTTGGGATTGTCACTTTTAAAATATGACTACGCGAATGAACATACTGTCACAAATGTTTGGGTTTGAAAGGTCAGCAGCCCATTTTCTCTTGGTTGCCGTTTCTTCAGTTGAGTTATTTTTAGGAATAGTATTACTAGGGTGATTTGCTTCATGACTTTTCAACTTCTATGAAGGATTTCCATGCTTAGCATAGTATCTAGTAAAATGTTCCATGAGTGTGTGTGTGTGTGTGTGTGTGTGTGTGTGTGTATGTGTGTATATATATACTTCAACTCCAGTGTACAATAACGCATACCAAAATTTTTTAAAACTATGCATTCTGATAAAAAATTAAAAGACAAAACAATATCTTGTTCTCTAAATTTGAAATATTTTCAGTTTTGTTGTTCAACCTGACATTGTTTTGGCTGCTTTTGTTTGTTTCTTTGCTGCTGCTTTTTTTCCTGTCTGGCCTCAGTGGGAAAAATAAATCTGAGCGCCAGAAATTTTCTGGCTCCTCATTTAGGCTTAACACTTTAGTGCTGGTCTTAGTTTGCTCTCAGTTCTTACTGTTTCACCTTGCTGGGCTTTATAATTTGAAACCCTTTCATTCGCTGCTAACTTGAATGATGGGCTAAGGCCCTATGTCTGCTTATACGCTGTTTACCTCAAGGACCTTAGAATTCTTTGCTCTGCTTGTTTGGGCTGCTTGTCATACTGCTTATGCTCATCTTATATTTTTATTTTTCTTATGGCAAGGTTGAAAGAAGGGAATAAAAATAAAATCAAGCTATAGGGTTATTCCTTGTTAGACACTGACAGTCACCTTCCTGAATGAAAAAAGCAACAACCAGTGTTATTCCAGCTGACTCACTCCATACTTCTTCCTTCCATGTCATTGCTCCTTTTTACCTCTTTTGGAGTCGGCCAGGATTTTTGCAACCTGACTGGGTGCTTCTTCAGAGCCAGCTACCATGTTTTTTCAGACCCCAAAAAGAAGTGAGTCCTCTTACTGACAGAAAAGACCTTGTTAGTCTATTTTTCTGCGTACTGCCCAATTGTTTTGGTTTATTCTTTTTACTGAGTGCAATGAAAAGTTTGGAAATGAGGATATTTGTGGGAGACAACTCCAGTGACTCCCCTTGAATGCAAAACAATTACTGCAACTTTGATTATTTGGAGACTTATTTTTTATACTGATAAGTAGAGAGCTGGCTATGGTATTTTTTTTCTCTTTAATTGGCTCTAAGCATTGTAAATAAGGAGGTGCTGGTATATAATCTCTAAAGCCAACAGACAGTCCTGTTTTTTCACATAGTGTTCTCCATACAGGATATGAGCACATCGAGATGTGAAAGTCAATAGCTCCAAAAATGTCAACTGGGTAGGAGCCTCAAGGTAAAGAGGCTATGACTCCCCGGGGCACAAGAGTTTACATATCAAAAACCAAAGCTACAGCCTCCCAAAACAATTTAGTTGCTACCTTAATTAGATTGTGTAAATTGATCCTTCTGCATATCTTTATCTCTGCAATTTATAGAGATGCCATTCTTTCACCTGGCCAGCCAGCTCAAGTTACTCACATAATCCCCCCCATCCTCACTGTCACTCATCCCTAAGCCACCTCCCTTTTTCACAAGATAATACATTCTGGGAGAGTCCTAGGAGCAAGGCCTTTGTCCGCACATCCTCTTGGGGATTGGATATAAGACCCCTTGGCTGCCATTAACTTGGAATAAGTCTGGTGTTTTTATTCTCACCGTGGGTTGCATTGGTGGTGGTAGATTGGGATTAACTTGTTGGCATTCCAATAATGTCTCAATGGGATTACAAATACAACTTTTTGGATTTTGAAGAAAACTAAAAAGAGGATTACAATCCTGGGGTGACTACACACAGTATTTGGGACTACAATAGATATTAAGGATGACATTGCTCTTATTTTTTTATTTTTATACTGTAGGAAATATTTCTTGGGGTCCTAGTTGTATAGTTGAATATGAAACACAAATGTAGGTTTAGACTGCATACTAGATTCCTCACTGTTTGCAGCAGGCTTACAGATTATATTTGTTTTGAGATAACTCCAGTTCCAGAAGACAGCTGAGCTACCTATAGCTAATGGGTGAGAAACTGGAACTAGGATGGCTTATGATCTCTGGTTCTTTGAAAACATAGAAATTTCAATGATCTTTTTAAAAAGTAGACTTAAGCATTCCACCATCACTTTAAGTCCTGATTACCCTAAAGCATGAGCGAGAAAGATCTGAGTTTAAAATTAGAAATCATCCAATAATTGTCTACAGAGAAACCACTCACTAAAGCTTTGAAAGCCCAATTTGAATTCTTATTATGGTCTGCCATGTCAACAGCTCATTTCAAAAGACAAATTTTACAGTATGTCTCCCAAGGCAGTGCATCTGGCGTCTATTTAGGGAATCAAATATATATATAGGGTCTTGGTACACACAGATATTGATTGCTGTTTAAATCTAGGAGCTATTAGTGCTTCAAGTTGTGGGGAGATACTAAGATTATGAGTTGATAGAATTGAGAAGCAAATTCTCCTTCATATTGCAAAAGGTTCATCAGCTTTTTGATTGATACAGTAATAATCTGTCTGAAATATTTGTAGTATAAAGTAAGGAGACTTCCCTAACATGAAACTTTTTCTATGTAATAATTGAAACCTTTATAAAGAACAACGTAATTTCAATTGATACTTAGAAAAATGACTTGATGTTTATTTGACCTATGTAGGATAACTTCAGTTTGAACATTGAATGACAGTTTCAAATAAATACCTATATAAATAATGGCTCTAAGTCAGTTTTTACAAGTTTAAAGATTTGTATCAGTTTGTTACAGTAACTATCTCGAGATTTTTGGGAGTGGGTAATATATCTTCCCATTGAGTGATTTTTGGCAATTTATGTAATACCATGTATATATAGTATTTGCATTTGGGGATATGTACTGAATGCACCTTCTGGGGGATGTTTTGACTAAAAGAACACATAAGCAGACTTTTTTCTCATTAAGTAAAACCTTAAACATTTATATGAATATTTATATAATGGTATTGGCTATGTAGTTCTCCCACTGTGTCCTTTTATCACATCAGCATATCATAGTTTACAAAGTGTGATGGAACTGTATGATGATGTTTAAAAAATTATTATAGTAAAGGGCATTGCCATTAATCCTTCTCAGAATACTTTCCTTGCTTTGAGCACATTTTTCACATCATTCTTGCATGTTCTGAAGCAGTTATAGATGTCTTCTTTAATGAATGTCTTTACAGAGTAGGATAAAAAATGTGGTAAATGCTGCTACCAAGTACCATCCAACAGCAATGTGAGTTGGCAAAAATATTACATGGTATCCTCATCTACCTTAGTCACCAGATCTGGTACCATGTGACTTCTCTGACCCTTCCCCGAAGTCAGTCGTGAAAAGTAAGTATTTTTAATCAATTGAGGACATCATGGCAGCATTGACAGTGCAAGTAAAGACACCCATGTGAAAGGACTTCCAGAACTACTTCAGATAGTTGCAAGAACAATAGGATAAGTGTGTTCAAAACTAGGGTGATTATTTTGAGGGGGATTAATGGCATAGTGTCTTTTATTGTGATAGTTTTTAAAATTCAAACATTTTCCATATTTTCATTCACATCTCATAATTGTCCACCTAATTAACTTGGGAATGAGGTGAGTTGCTATATAAAGTATAGGACACTCATAAAATTCCAATTTCAGATACATATACTACAAATACATTTATGGTTTTATCTGAAATTGGAATTAACTGGACATACTTTATTTTTAAGTTCCAAATCTAGCAACCTAAAGTGGGAAGAAACAGAAGAAATGGACATGGGTACAGTTTTGAGATTTAAGTACAACAAATGTGCAACATAACACATATTAATTCTTCTTTTTAGTCTAAGGGATTATGAATACTAAGGTTTTTAGTGCCATGCAGTTCATTTTAGTGTTTAATATATTCTTTGAAAGTACATCAGTGAAAACAAAGCTAAAATATAGCAAAGCTCAATATATTGTGTAAGCTACATGTATGTATACATGTTTTGGGGTTTTTTTATTTTTTTGAGACAGGATCTCATTATGTAGGTCAGGCTAACTTTGAGCTCACTATGTATCCCAGGCTAGCCTTATACCCACTGTGATCTTCTTGCCTCAGTGCTCCGGATGCTGAGATTACAAGCATGTGCCACCACATCCAGCTTTATGTGTATGTTTGATGAAACTTTTTTAAAAAATGAAAATGTAAGGGAACAGTAGACAAGTTCTAGATAATTATAACCTCTTGGGAGTTGTAGGCAGAAGAAATGGAGCACACAACTAGTTGCGTATGATTGCTACTGTTCTAATTCTTTGGTAGAATGGAGAGTCACAGGAGTTTTACTTATTTATTATGCTCCATAATTACATGTAGAAATTGAATATCCAATATCCAGAATACTTGGAACCAGAAGTACTTTAGATTTCACATTTTTTTCAGTTTTTGGAATGCTTAAAACTTCCAGAGTCATTGGAACCAAAAGTGGTTCAATTTTCAGTTTTTTTCAGAGTTTGGAATATTTACATGTACATAATAGAACATCTTAGTGGGACCCAAACCTAAACCCTCCCAAAATCATTTTTTAATATACTGATATCTGATACACACAGCTTTTTTGTTTTTTGTTTTTTTTAGACAAGATCTTGCTGTGTAGTTTAGACTGGCCTTGAACTCACTATGTAGCCTAGGCTTCAGCCTCCCAAGTGCTGGAATTACAGGCATGTGCCACCATGTCCAGCTTACACACATATCTTGAAGATAAGTTTATACAATATTTTTAGTATGACTGTACCTTGCTCCCTATCACATGAGGTCAGGTGTGGAATTTCCATATGTGGCATTCTGTTGGCACTCAGAGCAGAATTTAGGTATATCATGTGCATGTACCAATGATGACTACAACCATTATGTACTGAAAACATATACTAATAAAAATAAACATTAAAATTTTAAAAAGTTTCCAACTTTGGAACATTTTTGATTTCAGATTTTTGGTTTGAGCTGCTAAACCTATATGTACTCTTATATATATCAAATGTAGAGTAACAATTTAGAAGTCAAGTTAAAACATAGTCTTCAATAAGAAAATTAGCTTATATATGTAAATTTTCATTATATATGCTTTCCAAAATAAATCTAAAATCCATAAAGTCAAGAGGCGTTCACTTGTTTCTCAGAGAACAAAGCAATGGACTTTAGAATATCTGTCTATTGTAAAAATTGAAAGTAAACTCAGTGTATAAAATTTTCATTTGTATTATTCAGTCTCTATAGTGCTAAAGCTTCTGTTTCTGTTAACATGAAATTTTTTCCCCAGTACTGGGGATTGAACCCAGGGCCTGCACACTGAGCTATATCCCTAGCCCTTTTTATTTTGAAATAGGGTCTCACTAAATCAGTAAGTTGCCCATGCTGGGCTCAAATCCTAGATCTTCCTGGCTCAGCCTGCTAGACTGTTGGGACTATAGGAGTACACCACCATGCCTGGCTCTTTACCTGGAAAATTAACGGTTTAAATACATGTCAAGTCAATACAATTTTTGTGGCAACTGTACAACTCTACCTTTATAATCCAAAATAACCATAGACAACACATCAGTAAATGAGCATGGCTATGGCCAATAAATTTTTACAGACAAAAGTATATGTGTGTATGTATATATGTAGGTATGTATCAAATTAAAGGAAAAGAAAAAAACAGTATACATAAAGATTTTATGAAATCAAATGACCTAGGTATAATTTTAGAATTCCTAGGACAGAGCAAAAATCACAGAGCTCTGCTCTCGTTTATTAATTTTTTGAGGGGAGGATACTGGGAATCATACTTAGGACCTCACGCTTGCCCAGGCAGGCACTGTGCCACTGAGCTATATCCCCGGCCTTATTAATTTTTTAAAATTTTATTGGTTTATTTTAGATTTACATAATGATAACATTCATTATAGAGAATTTGTACTCTTACATGATATATCTTGCTTCTTTTTTCTTATTCCCTCTCCTCCCTTAACCCCTTACCCTCCTTATTTACAAAAGCTTTGTTTCCATTGTTTTCCTTCTGTTCTTTTTTTTTCTTATCCTTTCCTTTCCCTTGTTTCCCTCCCCATTTGAACATTTTCTTCCATTTCTTAATATCTATTACATATTTTGGTCCTTAGTTACACTTTTGCTTTCTCACACCAGAATACTGACCTAATATTAAACATGTGTGCAATTCATTGCCTTTAATAGTATGATCTCAAGGTACATCCATTTAGCTAGAAATACCTCAGCTTACTCTTTATGCAGAGCAGTATTCCATTGTATTTTGAACAACTACGTTTTCTTTATCCGTTCATCGGTTAATGAGCATTTGGACTGTTTCAAAGACTTAACTATTACAAAGCGTGCTGCTATATACATGAGTGTGCATATATTGCTGTGGTATGATGCTTTTAATTCTTTCAGGAAGATAACTGGGTGAAATGGAATCTTTACTTTTAGTTTTCTGAGAAATGTCCACACTGATTTTTGTGGTGGATGCACAAATAATGCAAAGGGTTCCTTTTTGCCACAACTGTGCCAGAATTTATTATTGGTTGATTTCTTGATAATAGCCATTTGTTCTGAAGTGACATGGAATCTCAGTGTTGTTTTAATTTGCATCTCTGGAATGACCAGTGATGCAGAACATTTTTTCGTATATATTTACTTGCTATTTGTACTTCATTATCTGAGAAATATCTATCCATTTCAGATACCTGTTTTTGGTTGGGTCTTAAAATTTGGAGGGAATCTGGGGTTTTTTAATTCTTTATATATTCTAGTTATTAGTCCTTTGTCTGAGGAACAGCTGGCAAGGATTTTTTTCCACACTGGGGGTTGTCTCTTCATTCTGTTTGTGGTTTCTTTTGCTATGCAAAAACTTTTTAATAAGGTGAGAGCCCAGTTGTTGATTCTTTGTAATATTTCCTGTGTGATCAACATTTTGTTCATATTTTCCTACACCTGTATCTTCAAGAGTTTTGCCTATTCTATATTCCAGCAGATGTAATGTTGCTTTTTAATATAGACCTTCGATCCATTCTGAATTTAGTGCATGGTGAAAGATACGGGCCCAATTTTAATCTTTGGCATCCCTCCTCCACCTCTTCTTTCAATGCTATATTCTGGCATCTGGACACCACATCTCAGGTTGTTATTCAGCTGTTCACCACTGTGTCATCTTCCCAGAAATCTCCTTTATTAATTTTTTAAAAGTGGATTTCCAACTCCCCCCATGTAAAATCCAGTCATGTGCTACATTTTTGGCCAGTAACAGATTGTATATACAGTGATCTTATAAGACTGAGTCTTGCCTGGTGGCATCTTAGACCACTTTAGCTTATCTAAGTATACCCTTGGATGTTTACATAAGGAAACAAATTGTCTAGCCACACCTTTTGGCAAATGTACCTCCATTGTTACTCTGTGCATGCCTGTCTTTGGACAGTCTACAGTAACTATCAGTAAGTAGAAAACTTCATCTTTAGCAAGTACCAGTTCAGGGCATTAACCTGAAATAAATGTTTGTGCATTTACTTAGTGTTCTGAAGTACTTCTAGTTCTCTGTAGCCTTTTATATTTTATATTGTACAAATATCTGGAAAGGCTATTCCAGGAAGCCTTCCCAAATATATCTCCTTTTCCCACATGTAGCCCTCCTTTGTGCTTCCAGGATATAATATGTTGTGTATTTCATTATAGTTATCATATAGTATTGAAATTATGTTTTCATGTATGTCTTACTTTCTTGCTTCTGCAATACCCTATACCCACAGTTTAATGGAGGAAAGATTTATTTTGGCTCACAGTTTTAGAGATTTGAGTCCATAGACTTGTGGCTCCAGGATAGGACAGCATGGCAGAGGGGCATGCTGGAGGAGGGTTGTTCATGGCAAAGTGGTGGGGAGCAGAGAATCAAGGCAAAAGGAAAGGAAACCTACCCTTGCAGGCCACACCCACAGTGACCCACCTCCTAATACATTATTGAGCTGTAAATTGCTCTAGGGCCTAATCTGATGAATGTTGTACACCCATGATCCAATCACCTCCCTAAAACCTCACCTGTGAGTACATGAGGCTTTGAGGGAAAATCTAGATATAAACCATTACAATGTATTTGCCTCTCCTGCCAAACTGTAATTGCTTTGTGGCAAAGGCTAGGTCTGTCTCATCCATTTTTACCCTCAGTGCCTGGCTGTGCCAAACACATAGCAGACATCCAATAAGGGTTTGTTGAGTAAATGAAGTAACTTCAGGATTCAAATAATCTGACTCTTTCATTTTACAGGTATGAAAACTGAGGTTTAGAGAGATTATGACTTTAGAAATAGAAACAAAAATCATAGAGGTTAATTGTTCCAATGTTTTGTAATGTCCCGTTAGGATTATCATTCAGTTTCTGTTTGAATACTTTATGAAGGAAGCAGCTCATTTCTGTTTCTGACCTACAGGTGTCACTAAGGTCATTAGGTTGAACAAAAGTCTATCACCTTGTAATTTCTACTCTTTGTTGTAGTTCTGATGTATGATGGATGTCCTTAGCATTTGAAGATAGCTAATTTTCTTCATTATCTGGTCAGTCACCCTTAGTTCTTTGCACCATTCCATTCAGTTTTTAGAACATTCACCAGGTAGGTTTTTCTCTTTTTAGTATGTTCTATTTCATCATTGTTTCTTTTAAAATGTGGTACCCCAAATAGTACACGGTACTGTGAAGTGTGCTCTTATCAGTGAAAAGTTGTATACAATTTACCAATTTCTTTGCTCAGGACATAATACGTTAAATCAGCCTGAGAGTGTACCTCTTTGCCTATACTCATCAAGCCATCAACAAAAGTACCTTAATGTGTTCATATGGCTTGCTGCAAAGCCGTGACTTTCATACCCATCATGCATTTTACCTTTGTCCATACTACCTTGTATTTAGTTAAGAATTGATCCATTGTTCTAGTCAGGTGAATTGTTTTTGAATTCTGTTAGCCAGTAGATTATCTGTCCATCCCAACTTTGTCATCTACACATGTGGTAGGCATACCATTGGTATCTTATCCAAGATATTAGTAAGAGGATCAAGTAAGATAGGAAATTTAGTGCTTTATTCTGGATTTTTGTGTGTGTACAGTATTCCCTTTACATTCTAGGCCAGTAACCATATCAAAAAGAAAATTAGATTACTCTTGCATGATTAGTTTCTGTGAATGCTTGATGACTCTTAATGAGTCTCTCTTCCTTTGCCTAGGGCTCTGAAACCATTTAACTGTGCTTAAGAAATCTGTTTGGGATTGACATGAAATGATTTGTCTACAGTTTGTGGCAACTACTTGCTTTCCCATGTTGACTATAAAAGTGTTTTCTATATAGAATACATCATTCTTGCTAATTCTTCAAAGGTTTTAGATAGAGGTTGGGCTCTGTTGTACACTGACAAATAATTCATCTGGGGCAGTAGAACTGAGCTTACTTAGAGGAATAAGGTACTTTTATCTCTTTGATTGCTTTGGGATTTAGTTTCCTAATTCTTTAATACGTTCTTCCCTTTCTGGCTATTCGTGGAGAAACTAATTGAGGTAGCCTATTACGCTTAAATACTGTGTACTTACACACATGCAGTCCTACAATTTCCTTTTGTTGTTCTTGTTCTAAGTATAAATTGAAGAAAATCTTTGTCTCTGAAATACATTGAAATCTTAGTACAGTCTGAGGACCAGCCTTTCTGAAATTTTCCTTATAGGGTTTTTCCAATTTTTCTTAGATATATGCTCATGCTATTCCTTCAACCTCTCCAGTATGTTTGCCTTTAAAATACTTTTTATGACATGTCATCCTGCAGATGAAATTACCAAATTCAGACCAAGAGAAATTCTACAGGATGAAGACCATAGTTTCTTGAACATACAAAATGCAGGAAATAAAAGATTGAAGGATAACTGCTAATTGAAAGAGATATAAATGGATTATAATGTGTGAACCTCATTTGATTGAAATGAACTAACTTTAAAAAAACAACCTGGGAAATCTGAATATAGACTAAAGTAAATTGTTAAGCCAAGTATTGTGCAAGCACCCTGGGAGACTGAAGCAGCAAGTGCCAGTCCAGCCTGGGCAATTTAATCATCTTAACAAGACCCTACTTCAAAATTTCAAAGAGTTGGGGTTGTAGCTCAGTGGAAAAGGCCTGGGTTCAATCTTCAGTACTGAAAAAGATGTTACATTTTATAATGGTATCAGAATTTATAAAAGAAAAACAATCCCTATACCATCCTACAAAATCACCACAGCAACATTTTTAAGGCATGTAACATTTTAAAACTAAGGAAAATATATTGATACTGAACGCCAGAACCCTAGTTGCAAAAGGAAAATTCATTAAAATACTCAGTAGGTAGAAACTAGAGAAAGCAGCATCTGTTACAGATTATTTTATATTTAATCATGAGCTTTGTTAGTATAATGTGAATGGTGGCTAGTGTGTGAAAATAACTATCATAAAAACAATATATAGGCAGGCATAATGATGGGCAAACTTATACTCTCAGCAGTAGCAAGGCTGAGACAGGATTGCTACAAGTTTGAGGCCAGCCTGGGCTACATGAATTCAAGACTACATGAACTACATAGCAAATCCTTCTCTCAAAAAGAATTATTAAATAAAATAAAAACACATATAATGAACTAAAATGCTCTTGCAAGTTACTGAAAATTGCCTTTGTATTCAAAAGCTGGGTGGCCACACCTACTTTTAGTATTTGATCTGTTTAACGTAGAGTTTATTTTTAGTGGAATACTAATAATTATTTAAAGTAGATTTTATTTTGAAACTGCTTCAGAAATTGCTTGCTTTTCATGTTTAAATTTAATAGCACCAATGATACTGTCTTCAATTTTTAGAAACTGTATTGCAAAAATAAAACATTTACTGTGTTTCTATGTTGTTTTGGACAGTGATTTTTGTTTTGACCCCATAAACAACAATAGACAATTAATACTGTTAATTTGAAAAAAGCTTTTAAGCAGCAAAGGATGCGTCATTGAGGAAACACTTAGGAATTAAGAGAAAATATTTGTAAACGCATATATTATATGGCAATAATATCTACAATGTATCAGGAACTCAAACAACTTAGGAGCAAGAAAATAAATAACCTAGTTAAAAAATGGAGAAAGGGTCTAAGGAGACATTTCTCAAAAGAAGACCTACAGATAACTAATAGGTACATGAAAAAGAAGGCAACCACACTAATCATAAGAACAATGTAAATTGAAATCACAATGAGGAATCACAGCATACCCATTATAGATTGGCTGTTATCAAAAGATAAAAAGGAAGTGTTGTTGAAGATACAGAGAAGAGGAAACCCTCCTACATTGTTGGTGGGAAGATAAATTAGTATACCTACTATGGAAAACAATATGAAAGTTCCTCAGAAACCTAAAAGTAAAGCTACTATAAGTAATTTCACTGCAGGGTGTATACTCAAATGAAGCAAAATCATTATTTCTAAGAGATAGCCGAATTCTCATGTTACAGTAGCCAAGATATTGAATCAAGCTAAATATTCGTCAAAGAATGAATAAGTAAAGAAAATTATTTTCATCACAATATAATATTCTGATATAAAAAATTCTGCCACAACATGGATGAATTTAGAAGACATTACTAAGATAGACCAATACTTCATAATATCACTTATATTTTTTCAATTTTTATTTTTTATTCATGTTTTCAGTACATTATGATCACATTCCTTGTGGGAAGTTGGTACATGTACATAACACAATTTTTTAAAATCTCATTCCCTTCCTATTCTTACCCCTTCCATTTGTTTCTTGGTCCTTTTCCCATTTTCAAAACATCTCCATATTTCCTGTCATCTGTCCTAATTTTGCCCTCCATTTATATTTTGTGTTTCTCATACAAGATAAAGCATGCCTTGTTTAAGTTTTTGTGTCTGATTTATTTCATTTAAGGTCTCAAGGTGTATCCATTTTCCTACAAATGACTCATGTTTATCCTTCTTTGTGGCAGAGTAGTATTGTGTAAATACTATATTTTCTTTATCCATTTATCCATTCATCTGTTGATGGGCATATAGGCTGCTTCCAAGATTTAGCTATTAATCATGTCACTTATGTTGGATTTTAAAGTTATCATCATAGATATAGAAAGTCAAATGGTGTTTAGCTAGAGAAGGAGGGATGATTTGGTCCAAGTTTGTAAAGTTTAAGTTACAGAGGATAAATAAATTTTTAAGTTCTATTACATATTGTGTCTATTTAATCATTCTATAATGAGATGAAACATCTCATTAAAAATAAAAGAAACTGCTGTTGTATTTATGGGAAGATGTAGAAAAGAGGGAATCACCTCCAATATTTGTCAGTATTGGTTTTTTATTAGCAGTATTGTGGATTGAACCCAGGACCTTGATACTGAGCTACAGCTCTAGGCTTTTTTATATTTTGTATTTTGAGACAGGGTCTAGCAGAGTTAACAGGTTGGGCTCAAACTTGGGATTCTCCCACCTTAGCTTCTGAGACTTTTTAAAGTTTTTTTTTTAATTTTAAAAGATTTATTTACAGGGGCTGGGAATTTAGCCCAGTGGCCTAAGCACCTGCTTGGTAAGCATGAGGTCATGAGTTTGATCCCCAGTACCATTAAAAAAAAGATTTATTTATAATTAATACATGTTGAAAATGGCTTGATTTGGTTTTCTTTTTGTGATTTGATGAGCATTGAAGATGGCCAAGGAAATTATAATTTTAGTCAGTTTGTAAAAAGCACACTTATTGTTTAAACAAAGCTTTGTTAATCAGAAATTTAAATGAATCAAAAATATTTGATTTAAAGATAACACAATGTCCCAAGTCAGATTTTTGTTCTATAAAGTAGGGGAGAGCAACATAATAACCTGATGAGAGGGTTGTAGGGACCAAAGAAGTTAAAACATATTAGCATAGTCTTTAGTACTGCTTAATATATGATGACCATTGCCTTATTATTTACAAGAACCTTCCAGGAAAGCTTCAAGTAGATGCATTATATAAAAATTTACTGCTCCTTATGATGAAATGAATTACTCTTTTCTCATCTTGACGTGTGATACAGATAATTTTTGCCAACTTTGTAAAATATAAGTATGCTTTATTTTTTGCTCAATGCTTATGGTCTATAAATGCATTGAAAAATTCTCAGAAAATAATGTAGTCTTACAGACTATTCTGGTAAAAGGCAGTTGGCTTAATATATCAGAAACTATATTGGTTTGAAATAAACCAAGAACTTAGCTTTATAATATTTTAAATATGCTTCAAACTTGAACATTTTTTGTTAAAATTTTTTGTTTAATAATATTTTTTGCAAGCAGAATCATATTGTAATCACCAGATAAAATTGTCTGACTTTTTAATCTCATGTTCTATGTTGTTAAATGGCCTGAAGCATATCAAAGCTGTAGGGTACTTTTCTGTGTTTCAGAAATTGGGTTTAGGCTCTCTACTTTCTTTTTTTTTTGTTTGTTTTTTTTGGTTTTTTTTTTTGTACCGGGGATTGAACTCATGACCTCGCATTAGCCAGGCAGGCACTTAAGCCACTGAGCTAAATCTCTGGCCCCAGGCTCTCTACTTCTGACAGACTACCAAAGTACCTTTGAGAAATTTGGAGCAAGTCAGATCTTTTAGAGAAACTGCTACTTAGGTGGTTTCACCCCTTTTTTCAGAGGACAAAACAGAAGTGTACAGAAACTGAATGATCAAATTATTTATTCATACCTAAAATAAATGGTAGAAACAATGTTTTAGCAAGGCTCATCTGCTCAAAAGCCTATTTGCACTAATCTGGAACATCTCCACGTTGTGCCAATAATGAACCAATAAGTTAGATTCGGTGATTCAACAGCTAGAAATGCTATGTTTTAAACCAGATACACACAAAAGAAAACTATGGCCTTTTTTGGGGCTTAGACAGCTAAAACACCTGACCATATTTCTCAAGGTATAATGGTCATGGGAAAATAGATTTTCTTACCTCATTTTCTTACCTTTATACCTTTGTTGCAGATAGACCTCCCCCTCCATTGGCATTCAGCATTTGCATCACATGGCAATTTGAGCCCCTTCAAAATTTTTTTTGTTTTCTTTTATTTTTGTTGATTTGATTGTGCTTGTATTGCTTTCGACAAGCATTTGCTAAGGATTTTTAAAAATTAGAATAATCTCAGTCCTAATAAGCTCTTCATATACAAGATTTTATTACATAGCAGTATATGGTTGTCAAGGAAACTAAATATTTTGTGTACAAACATTTTTATTTCTGGAAATTGACCTTTGCTAATGCACACTTGTATTGACCAGACATTAAGGTTAAACAGGCACTATTTTATGACAGCAATTTTTTGGTTTTTGGTTGTTGTTTTTACAGTGCTGGGCATCAATTCTAGATCTTATGTGTGCTAGGCAACCTCAGTACCACTATACCATCAACCCTTTTTTGTTAATTTTTTTTGTTAATTGTTTTTTATATAAGCCTTGAAAAGTTCTCAAACTAGAGTCATCTAATTCATTCTTATCTCTAGGGGCAATACATTCTATATAGATTCTATAAATGTTCAGCAAAAGCATTGATTTTCTGTAATGCAAAGGTAATTTTTTATCAAACTGTGTTTTGAATTACAAGTTGAGGATTGCTGTACCAAATGTCATCTCCCAACTTGTCATATAAAGAACATGGTAGTAGGCCTCTGCTTCTCTTGGTTCTTCCCTCTAAAAGTGACTGACTCTTTTGGAACCTGTTTCTTTTCCTATAAAAAGAGACTGTGTTACTGTGTAATCTTGAAGATGTTTTTCAACCTAAAGTTATATTATGTATAATCATTGTATTTATTTTTAAAAACTTAGGACTGACATATCAATTATTTAGAACTGTTTCTTATTGCATAACCCTGAAGTGTGATAGCTGTAGAATGTCATTCTGTTTTATGCATTGAAGCAGTTATCAGACTGCTCCTATTTGGAAAAAAAGGAGGGAAGGGGTAAAAATAATTGGTGAAAACTTGGTTTTAAAAATTACTGTATCTCAAGTAGTCTGTGTTTAGCAATAGAATTTTGCTCAATAGAAAAAATGAGAGAACAAAAATGAGTCTTTGAAAGCAATGTAAACATTAATGAATATGAAAAATTTCAGTTACACTATAAAAATCAAAGTAGTGTAAATTAAAACAGTAACAAGGTATATGTTTACTGCCAAACTGATAAATATTTTAAAGTAAGTCATTTTGGGCAGAAGCACTAAACATGTATTCATAGAACAGTGGTAGTAGAAGCTAATAGAACTGTTTTTGGTGGCAATTTAAAAGTGTCTCAAAATTCTAAAAAGTTTATTTACTTTTGATCTGTACTTCTGCAAGAGAAATTTATGCATGGAGTTGTGCAAAGTTTTATTTACAAGAGTATATATATAGAGGGGGGGGACTGAGAATCCACCAAAAAATGTATACATCAGGAAAAGAAAAACTTGTTTAATCTTTTAATAGTAAATTTATTCAAACATCATGAGATTAATGCAAGTTACTTTTGGCCTTTATAGTTACAAGAGGTACTCATAGTGGTGAGCATCAGCTTCTAGACATGTGTTAGTATGGTGAACTGCTGAATTATGTGTACATTTTTTGGCGAACTCTCCTATACACACACACACACATGCTGTATAAACATCCATAAAAGATACTCGGGTCTCTGGGTAGTGAAATTATGTATGAATGACTTTAATTTTTTTATATTTCCTATATGCAAACCAGACCTTTAAATCTCAAAATATATACATATTTTTAGATGTAGGCTTGTCTTTAACAATGTGTATAAATAGTTCTTTCTTATCTCCTTTATTTAACACCTTGTTTATGTTTCCTAACAGGTCTCCAGAAAAATTTGGACTTTCATCATTTAAGGTAAACTTTGCTTTCTCAAAGACATGTTTTTAGAAATCATGTACATTTTTACTTTTTTTGTCATGGAACTCATTGTTTTATTGCCCTTTTAAACTTACTTTTTGTTAAATAATATTGTCATTATATCCTCCTGGGTATAATTATGTATTCTAGAAATACCTAACTTAATATTATGCTATAAGTAAGGGACTGTAAGTATTTTTATGTTTTCACAAATTTTTATGGTTTATAATTTTTTAAATAAACAAAAATACAGAGTAACCAAAATACTTGTATACTTCTTGTGGGCACATGTATTGGTATCACCACCATATATAAAAATGAATCCCAGCCATATATCCAAGCAGAAGAATTTGGTATTGAGACATTATGCCACTGAGAGTTGTCTTTTTTCTTTTCGGTGCTGACGATGGAACCCATGTTTGGCAAGCACTGTACCACTGAACTATACCCAAGCACCTGAGAAAGAGACATTTTCATTACCAGACTTTTACTGAACAGAACTTTTTACATTCATATGTTGGTACTTGACTGCTTTAAAACTTGTCAAATTTAGTACTCAACACATTTTGATGTGAAAATTTTGTCCTGGTTCTCATCATTTGCTGGTACTTGGTGTGCAAGCTAGGACTTACTGGTGTTGACTGCCTTGTGACTCGCTACCCTTTCCAGCCAAAACAATTTCATCTGCTATAACCAATCAAGAACTGAGGTACCGCTGTACATCAAATAGAGTACGTATTGTATATGCATGTTTTGTTTATATATGATCTCAAACATGCTCTATTTTTTCAGTTCTAGTATTTCTTTTACATGCATTGGATACTAGTCTCTGATAAATTGTTGTAAAATTATATGTAACATTCTACAGCAGTAGAAAGAAATAACATGCATGAATTTAAGTAAGGGAGACAGTTCACAAAAACATATACTCTATGTTTATGTATTGAGTTCAAAAGCATTCCAAATTAAAGAATATAAAGAATATATTGTTTAGAGACATATCATTTAGAGATCTAAGCATGATAAACCTGGAAAGACTGGCAAGGGAATGATCAACACAAAATCCAGGTTTATCAGTTATTTCTGAGGAGGAAAGATTGTAATGGTAATACAGAAACACACACAAGAGACTTGATATCTAGTGGTATTGTCCTTTTACTTAAATTGAGTACTTAAGAAAAATTAAAGCATAATTCTTTGTTTCATGTATTTTATAGAAATTCAACACTGAATGAAAAGTTTTTAGAAGTAATATGTATTCTAAAATTTGCTCAGGGAAAAATGCATATATATATAGTTGAAAATGTAGCTTTTCCTCCGATTTCTCATACCCTAACCTCAATCTCCATATCCATAAGCAATTACTGTTTGTACTTGTAGGGTTGGGGTTTTTTTTGTTTTGTTTTGATTTTGGTTTTTTTGGTACTGGGGTCAAACTCACGACCTCATGCTTGCCAGGCAGGCGCTTATGCCGCTGAGCTAAATCCCCAGCCCTACTTGTAGGTTTTAAAAGCCACTTAAGTGTAAGATATTTTTAGATTACAAATAGATTTGGAGCCGGGGATTTAGCTCAGTGGCTGAAGTGCCTGCCTGGCAAGCACAAGGTTGTGAGTTCGATCCCCAGTACAAAAGAAAAAGAAAAAGAAACTAATAAGATTTGGAGTAGCTACTTTATCCCAGTAATTATAGATTGTCCTTTACTTGAATAAAATTAAATAGCAAGTGTACATATTTAGTAAGTAAATATGAGGTTGAATATTGATCCTTTTTATTTTGAAATAATTATGTATTCATAGGAAGCTACAAAGATAATGCAGAAAGGCCCTATGTATCCTTTATCCAGTTTCTCCACTGATATAGTACAGTATCAAAACAAGGAATTTGATATCAGTACAATGTGAGTGTATAGTTCTGTCTCAGTTTTGTCACATGTGTGTGTCTGTAGCGAAGACACAGAAGTGTTATCGCCATGAAGATTTCCCTTATGCTATCCTTTTGCACCAGCCACCTCCCCCATCATCCCTAAATCTGTTCTCCATCTCTAATTTTGTTATTTTAGGTGTTCTATAAATGAAATCATAGTATATCTTTTGAGATGAACTGAGAGAATTGAGGATCCATCAAAGTTGTTGTATCTATCAATAGTTTGTTCTTTTTATTGCTAAGTAGTATTCTGTGATAAAGATACTGAGGCTGTTGAGTATATATTATGTCTAAAAATCTATTAATATCTTAATCAGTGCAAAGAAAGGTTTGAGATAGTCTTGATTTTTGGTGGTTTTTTTTCAGTCTTAACAGACATATATACAAAGAGGCAATGTGTGAGGTCTTGTTTGTAGAACAGATGCAAAGTACTGCAAGAAGATTGGAGGGGAGAGGGCAAAATAGAGCAGTCAAGAAAATACTGTTACCTAGAACAGCAGAAAAAAGTTTTAAGGAGCAGATAGAACTTGTGCTGGGTTTTGCGAATTGGGAGAGGCTTGCATAGATAGAGGACAATTGGGGAAGCACTGTATATTAGGAAATTGTGTTAGCTAATTCATGTCCAAAGACATAGTATTGACTGAGAGTATTAAACTACTAGTATGACCAATTGAAAAGTTTTTTTTATTTTTTATTATTTTGAAGGTAGTAAAATACAACAGAACATGACAGAACAAAGCCAATTGAGACAGTGCAATGAAATTGGTACAGAACTTCACAGCAGGTTACCTGGGTAATAGTAATAGGTACCATAGTATATCTCATTATCTTCACAATAGTTATTCTTTCAATCAGGTATAACAAAATCAAACGAAATACAGAACATTATAGAACTTATCAAAACAGAATATTGAATAGAGCAATACAATTAATCAGAACAAAGCAAAACAGTGATAACAATATTTGCCTTCAAAGAGATGGTAGAAGGTAATCCCCCCTATTTGCTATATTGTATATGGTCAACCTCCCAAGAGATGTTCAGGCCTCTGGCTCCCATTTGGTAACAGCGGGGGGGTGGGGTATGCGATGTTTGATTCTCAGCCCGTGTGCCCGTAGGCTCACAGCTGCTTACCAGGGAGGCAGGTAGGTTGCTTTGTTTCCCAGTGCCCTAAGTTCCAACATGGTGCAGATCTCAAGAGACACTGGCTGGTTCTCCCCCTGGGGGGCCCGCTGCTTGCTGGAGCCCATGGCTGCTTACCAGGGAGGCAATCAGTTTGCTTCTTTTCTCAGTGCCCTAAGTTCCAACATGGCGCAGATCTCCAGAGACACTGGCTGGTTCTCCCCCTGGGTACCCGCTAAAGGTTTTTATAGTAGAATGTTTGAAAAATTAATTGGGACCAGATTATGATGAGCCTTGGATGTTAGGTTAAGAACTTGGGCTTTTAAAATTTTGAAGCAGGCTATTTCAAGACAGTTGTTTGTTTTGTGGTGCTTAGCATTGATCCCAGGGCCTCACACATGCTAGGTAATAAGTAGCTCTACCACTGAGCAACAACTGCAGCCCTTTTAAATTTTTAAACAGGGTCTTGCTAAGTTACCCTAGCTGGCCTCCAATTTGTGATCCTCCTACCTCAGCCTCCTGACTAGTTAGGATTACAGCCAAGTGTCAGTGCACATGGCCTATGACCAAGGATTTTCCTGAGGAATTAAGAAAACTGCTGGGAGAGTAAAAGAAAATTTGAAGGAAAAAAAAGCTTAAAGCTGTTAAGAGAAAGTGAAAGTGTGAAGATGTCAAACCTGGATGAAGGGAATAGCTTTGAAAGGAATTGATGGATGAATACAATAATATTTAAGATTTGTTACCCTTTTTTAATGTTTTCAGCCAAAAAGAGTTTCAGTCACATTTCTGATTTTTTTATTGTCACTTCAATCTGGGCGTGGTGGCACAACCTGTACTCCCAACACCTGGGAGGCAGAAGCAAGAGGATAGCCTCAAGTTTGAGGCGACCTGGGCTACATAGTAAATTCAAGGCTACCCTGAACAATATTGCAAGACCCTGTCTCAAAAAAACAAAAAATAAAAATAAAAAGTATTGCTTCAGTCATTGTTCAGTTTCTTCCTCTGTCACTATTAAAAGTTAGAAGGGACATGATTTTTTTTTGGTCTTTTTGAGATACTGTTTCACTATGCAGGTTAGGCTGGCCTTAAACTCATTTTATAGCCCAGGCTGCTCTTGAACTCACATCAGTCCTCCTGCCACAACCTCCCACGTACTTTGACTACAGGCATGTGCCATCACACCCAGATCTGATTTTTTTGATAATTAATGCTTTTAGCTTAAATTTTAGTAGTCATGAGTATATTTGTGAGTATAGATCAATTTTATAAAAATTCTTTGTGAAAACAAATTTTCAAAAACTTCTGTTGGTCATGCTATTAAAATTAAAAGGCTCAAATATAATCAAATACCATGAGGAAGGTACAAGCAGCTCTCAATAGAGGTGGAGCGTGACTGATACGCATTACCAAAAATTAAATATAATCACTTGTATAATTTAAGGAAGCATGTTTCTGATAATGTGATAGGTAGAGGTTACAGAAATGACTAGATAGGCAGAAACTAGAAATTAGTAATAGGACAACCCACATCCAGGAAGTGGTGAAAAATAAAGACTGTCTCAAGTTTAATAAGTTGGTTTTGGTTGTCCGCAGAAACATGCTTAGCTTACATTGCCTTATCCCCAGAGGCAGAGTGAGGTATTAGAGCAGGATCTGCACTCTACGTTACTGGGAGAAAATTATAGTTAAATGAATACAAGTATCTCTGTCTTTATGCTGTCTGAATGTGATCTTCAAATAACTTCTCTGGAGATCAGGTCCTCTGGCAGGTATCATATCACCCCTGAAAATTTGTGTATTAACAGAAGTTTATCTTGTAAAAGTTAGCATCTTTCAAAAGTTCAGTGTTCAAGAGAATCTTGTTTTAACCAAATAAAATAGACTTTTGGTTGGCATAAATATGTTAATCTGTCATCTTTGTAAATACTTAAAACAAATTAAATTGAGATCCACAAATTATTAATGTGTATTTCTGTGTAGCTTAATTTAGGGAAAATATCCTTGGAGTTGTATTGTAAAATGCTGATTTTCCTGATAATGAGTATTATAGGAGGATAATCAGATTAAACTTCTTCATTTGTAGGATGGTTGAAAGTGTTTACTCTAATATACATTAACTTCTTAATGATAATGAACTTTCAGGTTATTTTACTAATTAGTTTTGATTAGATTTTCTCACCAGAAATTAAAGAATATATACATATAAGAGATATGTATTAACTGGAAAAATGAAGAGTATGGATTGTTCAGCATTCATTCAGCAAATGATTACTTATTCTGAGGCACTGAGTAAATAGTGGTGGACATGACAAATAAGATCCCTATTGTCTTGGAGCTTTACAGTCTAGTGGAATAGGAAAGAGAGAAAAACTAAGTGAATAAAGTTATTTCAAGATGGTCCAGAAAGACTTTTCTTATAAAGTAACACTTGGGTGATTACCCTAATGGCAAAGAACCTTCTAGTTGGCCAGTTGGGTGAGGCAGTGTGAGAAGTGTGTAGATGTCAAAGATGTAGGCTCTCTAATACTCATGTATCCAAAGACCATTGTCATGTTAGGTCCTCATGGGCTATGCTAGAGTTTGGAATTTACCTTAATACTTAAGATTCCATGAAACATTTTTTCCTCTAGAAGAATCTGTAAAAGATTAGTAGAATTCCCCAAATGCTGGGGAGGAATTAATCAATTTTTCATGTTGAAGATATTCAAAGTCCTTTAGAAATTTCACTGGCACATTAAATCTGTTAGCATAATCTCTGACCAGTTTTATTAAGGAACCTATCATGATCATCTCCTGATACTTATTTATGTAACTGTTACTTTAATACTTAACATACATCCTTATATCCTTATATGTGTTGTCATTTATCTGTAAAACATGATATGAGGGACCCCTGCAGTGGACCCCTTTCCTCCTGTAAGGTGTTATGGTGCTCAGCAAAAAGAAAGAGCAAGAGATAAAATGACAATGCAGCAGGGGTCTGGAATGACCATTTGTTTACAGGGAATGAAAGGCTACTGGCAGCCAAAACCTAGGCATTTATTGATGGAGGAAAATGGTGAGGGGATTATGGGATAACTCAGAGGGTGGTGGTGTTCTAATGCAAATGAGGATCTTTATGTTGATGAGAACAGTGGGCAGAGATGGCAGGTTAATAAAGGGAAATTATTGTCCTTTCCCAAAGGGAAAACTTTGTTTATTACTGTTGAGTTCTCAAGGAACCAGGATGTCTTTGGTGTGATATAATCCTGCCTAGGGGCGGCACAGCATCTTGGGACCTTTGAGGCCTCAGCAGTGCCTGAAGGTACTGGGAATTATGTTTCCTCATACCATATACAGCTCCCAGGCAAGATACTAAGCCTAGGACAAGCCCTAATCACAATTTAATTATGGAATGATTTTTCCACTAAAATTGTATAGAATGGTCCTCAACAGTGTGGTTACAGTGACTTTCCTGTAACGAGCTCTGTGATCCATGCCAAAAATACTAAACTTTGTTCTCAGTATTACTAGTCACATTCAAATTGCTGTACTTTTTGCTATTCTTTATTAGTACACCTTTGTAGTAAATGATTACATTTATTGAGAGTTGGTACATGTATATAACAACTGTATTTCTACAAATGTAAACATAACTGAAGATGGAAACAAATATTTTGTTATATTTACGAATATATAATTGTCTTGTTTTGTCCTAACTTCCCTATAGAACTGCAGTATCAATTTCTACCCTAACTTCCCAAATATATATATATATGTACGTATGTGTATATAAATGTATACGTAGATATATATGTATTTTTGGTGAGTTTAAACTTTTCATCTATAACTATTTTAGTGGCTTTACATCTGGTTATATTTTGATTTCTTTCATCTAAAGCATGTAAAATGATTTTTAAAAAATAATCTATTTCTCTATGTTACATGTTTTTGAATTTACATATTTATGGAGCAATACTTTTGGGGAAATATTTCTGATTCAGCCACTTCCTTAAATCTTTTATTCTTTTCAGCTATAAAAATATTTGGAAGTTTTTATCTTTCATTACAATTTTTAATGTTAGAAAACTTGGGCAAATTTTTACATTTAAGGATACATATCCTATTGCAGTAGAAAAATACAAATTGCTGATTGTTAATTTCATATGTAAATCATATTATCCCCATTGACATAAAGTCTCTGGGCATCACTGTATAATGTTATAAGCTCTTTATGGTTCTTTGGTTTGCTAATGCCATATTTTCTCATACATACTCTTTTAAAGAAAAAATGTTAATGTTTGTTTTCTATTTTTTCTTTTTTTAAACAGGAAACGGAGAACACTGCATACAAAGTTGGAAATGAGTCCCCTGTACAAGAATTGAAACAAGATGTATCTAAAAAGGTTTGAAAGATAAATAAATATTAGATTATAGCAGATATCAAATTTACATGTTGTATTTAAAACAGAATTTTTTCTGTATTCTTTTACTGTAGTACCCTGTACATGGTGAATCTTCAGTGAATATTTCTGGCATCAGTTGAATTTGTGATTGAAGGCATATCAGCCTTTTTTTAACATTATTTTCATGCTCTTAATTAAGTAACATCCTTAAGAAACAGTATTGTTAAAAAATTGATTTATGGTTTAATTTTCTGTAACAAACCATAGCTACTCTTAAAGTTGCTCATAGGAATTAATAGGTATTGAAAAGTCCAGTATAGCAAATCCTGATGTATTCAGGAGTCAGTGGTTCCAAGAAGTCCTTACTGTAATAGTATCTTTGATAACATTTTAAAAAATAAGTGCTATGAAGCAGCAGAGGTTGTTTTACTAGAAAAGAGAGCACAAGATAAATATGTTGAAAATGGGCAATTGTCAGTATCAAGCTAAAACTCCAGAAGTAAGCCAGTATGTATATATTCATTCATTTATAAAAGTTTTTGAGTATTTTCTCCACCTGTGGCTCTCTTCTAGCCAATGAACTCCTGAAATCCACTAAAATGACACATTGTCTACCCCAGTATTTCTTTAAAAGCAGCACTTTTGACATGCTAGGCAGGAGAATTCATTCTTATGGAGGGAAGGGAGAACTATTATGTGCACTGTGGGATTTTCCTACCTGCCAGGGTACTAGTAGTAGCACCCTCCCACCGCATCATAACAGGCAAAAATGTCTCCAAATATCTCCAGATGTCTTAGGGAGCAGTATAGTGCAGAATACACCCCTTTCCATAATTTAGAAATTTAATGTTGGTCATACTTTTTCCTTTCAAGGAAAGTTTTCACTTTTGGGAGAAATGGTAGCATCATGTGCCAGCATATATAACAGTAATGGTGCCATTTTAAACAAGAATTTTCTCACAATTAAAACAGCTCTTTTGGTTTTTCAGGACTATCTTCTGATTCTTACCCATTCACATTCTTTTCTAACCTGATTGTAGTGTAGATAGTTTTATAGTTTATCTTTTACTGTTTCCAGCTACATCATTTTAATACTCAGTTTTCATTTGGTGTATCAGCTTCAGTCAAACAAATGTGTTACAGTATATCCAGGCATTTTTGATTGTAGGGACTAATTATCTTATTTTTCTACTATCGTTTTCTTTCCCTTTTTTAGTTATCCATTTGTAACTTACACATTTGTAATATATCCTATCTATAGTAAATAGCAAAAAGAAATGGTGATTTTAAAGGAGCATTTAGGAGCTAAAAAAAGTAGTGAAAAAACACTGTGGGACAGTAGAGAGGCTTGAAGTTTGAGTTACCACTTTTTAAGTTCTAGCCTTTTCAACTGAATTAAGTATTTAGCATTAATGGTGAAGACTATAAGGATTGAGACCTTGTCTCAAAATAAACAAGATTTTGAGAAGGGCTGAGGGTGTAGCTCTGTGCAAAGGCCCTGAATCCAATCGTTAGTGCCACCGCCACCACCAAATAAAATAAAATAGGACTATGGACTAGGACTTCGTTCTCAAGTAGCTTACATTTTAGTAGTAAAAGTTTGGTAAGCATATATGTAAATGTTGTGAGTATTCACATAAAGTTACAAACTATAAGAAGTTGAAGGGAGATTTATTCTCTACTTACAAGTAGGAACAGGGAAGACTTCATGGAGAAAATAGCATCTAAAATGGTTCTTGATGAATGGATTTAGGCAGGCAGAGATGAGGGAGGAAAGATGTTACTCAAGGCATGGCGAGTGGAAATGTGCAGAGTGTTTGAGGATAAATCTAGTTAGGCCTGGATTATGGGACTACTTTATGTCATATTAAGTATCTGGGTTTTAGTTTATAACCACTAAGAAAGCAGGGATCTTTTTGAAGCAAATACTATCTTAGCATGATCATTTCAATGTTGGTCTTGGTTCTCACTGTTCTCTTGGTCTTTTACTTTTTATCACCTCCTAAAACCCAGGAAAAATGACAAGACCAAGCACTATAAGTAGATAATCATGAGGCCGTATCAGAAATCTAAAAACAGGGATTTTCTTTTCCAGGAACTAATTTTCTTGTGCAGAGAGAATAAATATTCAGAGCTAGCCCATGTATTCCTTCTATATATTATTGTTCATACTATAATAGACGTTTAGAGGAGAGAGAGGTTGTTCTGAGGTGTAGGGGATTAGGGAAGACATTTTCATTTATGGAGACCCCTAACATGGCATGGGCTTTTTACATTGTACACAGCAATTACTTCATACCTTTATACTTAGCTGTGCTTGCTTTGCCCTCTCGCATCTCCCTCACTTTCAGTAGATGATCCTGTTTCCCACTACATGTAAACACAAGAGGCTAAAAATTCTGAATCCATTCCTTTACATCATCTCTCACTTTTCCTGCAAATATGTTTGCAACTTTTATCACTTTTTTATGTCATCTGTTGCTGAGAATTTAGTATTTTGATTTTTTTTTCTGTCCAAGGTAGCATGGTATTATACAAAGAACACTGGGTTTTTAAGAAAGACCTTGATAAACCTTTTGGTGTTGTATCTTACTAGCTGCAGGACATTGAACAAATTCTTAATTCTTTTACCTCAGGTTCCTACTTTTGTAGAAGGGAGGTAGATATTCCATTTATTTTGTGTGATGATTAAATGAGAATATATATACAGGGCATAATATACATTAGGCCTTCCTTCAGCACTTTGCTCTATTTTCCTTTCAGTTTATAAAAATGCTGGGTCACATTTTTGCAATCTATTCCATTTAAAGCCTACTTGTTTTCCCCCTTTTGGTGCTAGGGCTCAAACCTAGGGCCTTATGAATGCTAAGTTAGTGCCCCTTTTTCAAAACCTTGTTTCTAAGCCTTCAGTTTTATTCATTCTTGGTTTTGTTTTTGTCTCTTTGCAATATCGGGGATTAAATGCAGGGCTTTGAACAATGCTAGGCAAATACTCTTGACTGAAATACATTCCAAGGTCTTCTTACTTTATTTTGAAAAAGGGTGTCACTAAGTTTTCCAGGCTGGCCTTCAACTTTCTATTTCCATGCCTCACCTTTGTAAATAGTTGGGATTACACAAATGCCTGGCTTCTTCTTCATTCTTAAACCTGTAGTAATCTGATTTCTGTTATCACCAAGGTCCTCATCACTCAGTAACCACTTAATGGACAAATGAGAATATTGCTCTGGTAAAAGTGAATTAACTTCTAGAATTAAAAATTTGAAGACAGAAAATCTAATATATGGAATATGGTGAAAAATCAGGGATAAATATTACTGAGCAGCAGTGGTATCCAGTTTAGGTTAGCATGAAATTGAGGTAAGCTAGATCAGGGTGCTTCTGTGATGCATTGTACTTTGCTAACTTGATAGAACCAAGGTGAGAAAACAAGTTATCCATGGTTGGACATGGTAAAGGGATAAGTGGGTTGGGAGATTTCATTTGGTAGTAATCACAAAACTAGTAGAAAATGTTTTCTTTTAAATGGTTCTAGAAGACATTGTATTTTTCAGCTATGGATAAATAAGGGAAAAGGGACAAGGCAAGGTGGGATAAGTTTTGAAACTTCTCAGAGACCTGCCATCAATATGAATAGTGGAATATTAGATGTAATCCATTTTAAGAGTATTAATCTTCCTGCATCTACTGGCTTTTTCTGACATAGGCTTGAGTTCAGACCTGAACAAGTGGAATTCTTGTCTGGATGGATTTGGGTTCTCATGGTTTTGTTAACTAGACTCAAACAAACAGGCAGTTAATTCAATTCCCTGGTTTTATACCAGTTTCATCACTTTACCAGCTCTGTATCCTTGTACAAAGGTCTCAGTCCTTCTATGTCTTAGTTTTGTCATTTGTAAAGTGATGACTACATGTTTAATCTCATAAGGTTGTTGTAAATATTAAAATACCTTGTATGAAGAACATTGCCTAGCACACAACTAAGTATTATATAAATGTTTAGTTATTACTATATTCTTGTAAATATTTTAATTTTTAAAAATACTTTTTAACCTTTCGTTAGATAATTGAAAGTATTATTGAGGAGAGTCAGAAAGTACTACAGCTTGAAGATGACTCTTTGGATTCCAAAGGAAAAGAACTTTCTGATCAGGCTACTGCCAGTCCTGTTGTGGCTACTACTGATCTTAGCAATGTACCTGGACTTTCAGCCATAGATCAAGTACTACAGGAAGATTCCAAAAAGGCAGAGAGAGAGAGTTCATTTGAGGAAACTGAATTAGGATCAAAAGAGTGTTTCCCTTCTGATGACACCTGTGAGAAGTCAGTAGTTGAAACCACTAAGTTAACTGAAGTAAGTTCAGCTGAGCAGCTTAATGTGCGTGAAACAGAAACAGAAATATTGAACAAGGAAGCTGTGGAAGTCAAACAAAGTGATGTTCTGGATCCTGCATCCTCAGACTCTTTACCTACTAAGGATTTTGCTGCTATGGATGAGATGGCTCCCGCCAAACCCCCAAGACACCTCGCTTTAGAACCTGATATAGTAGCTAGTACAAAGAAGCCTGTTCCAGCCCGCCCACCCCCTCCAGCTAATTTCCCACCTCCTCGACCCCCACCTCCATCCCGACCTGCTCCACCACCAAGAAAAAAGAAAAGCGAATTGGAGTTTGAGGCTCTTAAAACACCTGATACAGATGGCAAGTATTGAATTGTAAATATTTTGGGAGGAAGATTTGGTAATTGAAACTGTTTAACTTTCTACTTTTGTTTCAGTTTATGCTATGTAGAACCATACTAGAGTCCAGGTTATAAAAATTATTTCTTTAGGAATAGACAAAAAGTGAAAATTTTTATATTGGTGGTGGTATATTATTACTAAACATTTCTGCAGATTCCACTGTTTCAAGTCTGTTACCATCTGAGAAACTAGTGTGGCATGGTGAAAACAACATGGGATTTGGAGAGTTAATATCTGAATTCAAATCCTGAATCTCTGAATGTATGAGCCTGAGTGGTCTTTTTGATTTTGTTAAAGAGCCATGGCCTCACTGGGTTGCTTAGGCTGGTCTTGAATTTGTAGGTTCAAGCGTTTCTCCCACCTTACCCTCCACAGTGTTAGAACTATAGCACTACTTTTGGCTAGAGCTGTGTATTTCTGAGAAAGTTAAATAACTCATTTGAACTATAATATCCCTATATAGAAGGAAGAGTAATAAAGCCACTTTCTTCATAGGCTTGTTGTAAGACTCAAACAGACAAGGTTAAAGCACCTTTAATGTATATGTAAGACCTGATAGAAATACTAATTGCTGTTCTTGCCATTCTTATCATTGCAGTACCAAAAGAGAATATCCCATCCGATTCTCTCCTAACTGCAAACGTGGCTTCAGAGAGTACAGTCAGAGATTCTCAGCCTTCTCTTGATTTGGCAAGTGCTACCAGTGGTGATAAAATAGTTACTGCTCAGGTTGGTAAATTAGTGTTATATTTAATACAGACTTTATCATACTTTGTACAACTGCCTGATTTGTTGATTATTGAACCCTCTTTGTTCTGTAAGCCACATAATTTCTTGTCCCAAATCTGGGCTCCTTCCCTTGTGTAGCTCTGCTAGTAACTAGCTGAGTGAACCTAGCAAGCTATTTAACATTCTAAGTCTGTTGCTTTGTTGATAAAGTAAGAAAAATACCATCCTTGAAGGTTTTTTGCAAGGATAAAATGAGCTTAAGTATGTCAACTATGTGAAAGGTAACAGGTATTCAAAAACAGATACTGCTGTTTATATTGATAGTAATAAACACCAACCGAGTCACTCTAAATTTACCTAACATATTGATCAAAATGGGACACTTTTTATGATTTCCTTTTCCTTTTCTAATCATAAAAAGAAAACCATTTAATTTACTAGACAGTAGCATATAAAAAAGACAGATACTATGGATATTACAACAGCCAAATGCTAGTACTCAAGGTCACTTCTAGGACTCAGCTATCTCTGTAGCTGAGGTGAGACAGGGTAGCCAACTGGGAGAGACAACAATATAGTTGTGTTATATAGTCTTAGAGTAGAAATCAGCAGCAACCTGTTTTTCTAAGCTAAATGTGGTTTTTACATTTTTTGGAAAGTTTTTTTTAATTTAATACGTATTTGCAGCATAGAATGATTACATTCATTATGAGTTGGTACATTTCCACAATATATGTTAATTTCCCTTCTTCCCTCATCCTCTATCCTTTGGTCCCCTTCTCTTTCACAAAAGTCTGTTTTTTAGGATAGAAATGGTCTTTGCATTTTTAAAGGATTCTTTTTTAAGTAGAAGAATATGCAACAGAAACTGTATATGAACTAAAAAGCTTAAAATATGCTATTTATTTACAGAAAAAAGTTCCCAACTCCTGTCTCGGAGATATCTATGCACAGCTTGAATTAACAGCAATCTTAGTAAAGAGTTGGCTTTTGGCCAAGTTCAAATAAAGTATTTATTTGTTTTTAACACTTACAAGGCATTATTTCATGGGCAGCAGTAGTTTTGGTTTCTAATTTTTTTCAGTGTGCTAGGAATAATGAAGGACTGAGACAGAATGTTCCATTTAGATTTTTTAAGTAGCCTCCATAGTCTTAATTATGTAATTTTTTCTGTATGATAATGAACGTAGAAATTTATAGAAATGAACTCCACTTTCTGCTTATAAAATTATACTTTCAGGAAAATGGAAAAGCACCTGATGGACAGACAATAGCAGGTGAAGTGATGGGCCCTCAGAGACCTAGATCCAACTCTGGGAGAGAACTCACTGATGAGGTAGAATTTGAGATTTTTTTGTTATTGTTCTTAAAAACATAATATATGCTAAAGTTCTGGCGATGGATGGTGATTGCACAGCAATAGGAATATAATTAATGACCCTGATGTATATAGTTAAAAATATTTAAAATGGTAAATTTTCTGTTATGTATAGTTTATAACAATTCAATATTTTCTTTATAATTAACATTTAGTATTTATTTATATGTATGGGGTACAGTATAATGATTTGATACCTGTATACAATGTATAATGATCCAATCAGGGTAATTGGCATTTCCATCTTTTTAAGCATTTATCATTTTTATGTTCGGAACCTTTTGACTCTTAGTTATTTTGAAATATGTAATAAATTACTGCTAGGTCAAAAAATCATATTAAAGAAAATTACTAGGCCATGAGTTCAATCCCCAGTGAAAGAAAGAAGGAAGGAAGATTGGAGATTATCTTGATTTTTGATTGGAGATTGTCTTGATTTTTGATTCTTCTGTATGTTGCATTCTGGAACTCAGACTTAAACTTGCCCTTTTCATGCAGTCATATACTGGAATAAATGGGCATGTGTTGGCCAATTTACTCCAAATGAAGTTTTGAAGCAAGATATTTGTAAAATAACACATTTTAAAGAATTACTGCACTTTGAAAAGCAGTTTGCCAGTTCCTTGAATTATTATGCATAATGTTATCCTTACCTAATAACTCCATTATTATGCTTATACCAAAGAAAAATAAAAACATGCACACAAAAAATGTACAGATATTCGTACCACTATTGTTTGTCATTGTACAAAGTGGAAACAACCCAACTCTGCATACTGATGAATGGATAATATATCCATTCATCAGTTAAAAGGAATGAAGTATTCGCTACCCAATGCCTGAACCTTAAAGACAGCATTCTAAGTGAAAGAATCCAAACACAAAAGTTTGAATATTATATGATTAAATTTATGTGAAGTGCCGGAAAAGGGCAAATCTATGGACTAAAAGTAGATTAATCATTGCCTGGGGAAGGGGGCATGGTCTGCTGGGTTGCAGGAGTGGAATGAGGGAGCCTCAAGCAAAGACTCAGCTTCCAGGCAGTGATGGAAATGCCTACATAGAAGAGTGATCACCACTAGCTCTATGTCTCAGTGCTGAACGAGTTCCTCAGGTACTCTGGCTCTGGAAATTGCTATGGGAGATTGGATGACTGTTACAGATCCAGAAATATACTGTAGAAGCAAAGATGTCTCCATCAAGTTCATACTCAGAGCAAATGCTATGTTCTTAAATACCTTTATCAAAAAATGTACACAGCGTTTTCAGTACCTTCTGCAGAGAAGACAATATTAAACAAAGTCCTTCATATCTTGGTCAAGAATTGACTACTTTGGGGTTTCCTTCATTGTATGAATAACCCAAAAGTGGAGAAGCAACGAGAGAATTAAATATAGTTGCTGTTTTAAATTGTGTGAATGAGCTACTTGTACTTAAGCGGAAGAACCTTCTAGCTCAGGAAAATGTGGAAACACAAAATATGAAACTAGGAAGTGATATGGACCATCTGCGGAGCTGCTATGCAAAACTTAAGGAACAACTGGAAACCTGTAGGCGGGAAATGATTTGGCTTCAGGAGAGAGACAGTTACAATGCAAGAATAGAAATTTGCATTAGTTACTGAAAAATAAGAAGGGTGACATACAGAAATTATAAAATATTGCAAATCAGGCTACTTAGTATAATCATGATATGAAGAGAAAAGGGTGTGAAGGAACATCTACATCAGCTTGTTATTATTGAGGCCATGTTGGGTACCAAGTATTGAAGCCCTTTTTTTGTTCTTGTCACAGTCCAGGAAGTTTATATTTGTAATCCCATGGAAACATTGGAAGCCTGGCAAAATAATTTCAGTTTGTCACCTCCAGTGCAACTCATGGCAAGAATTAAGACATATTTACAGTTAAGGGCAGCCCAAGTATCCTGAGTTCAGTCCAGAGGAGGGTTCACAGAACAAAGGCGTCTACCCAGAGCCTAACCCAGATTTTATTAATTTGTGAAGAAGAGAGTGGTTAGAGGATGAAAGAAGGTGAGAATGGTAGGAATTACATGAGTATGGAGAGCTGACCTACCTAGGAGGCCAGGAAGTACCTCTGCAGTATGCAGACAGGATGTGCACAAAGACTAATCTGCATAACACAATTGAGGTAGCATTTAGTTTAGGTGGCTGTTGTTTTAGTTTTGATGTGCAGACATTTTTTGCCCTGAGAAATCATAGTCTCTTATCTTGAGCCTGGAATCCAGTTGACATTCCTAGAGCAATGGCTCTGTCATCTCACTGTGCTCAGCCATTTAGAGGGAGACACTAAAAACCTAGGAAACAATGCTGTCACTTGGCTTCAAAGGTTACATACACATCAATATCTCAACTAACCCTATTTACATTGCTTAAAGCCTATTAAAAAGAAAAGGAAATAGCTTAGCCAGCTCTGTACGTATCAGTACATAGAGATAGGACCAGTTTTAGTAAAAGTGGAGGTAATTATTCTGTATTCAAGTTGAGCCATCCATATGGTCTTCTACAGTAAATATTGAAGCCCTTTTTTGTTCTCATCATGATCTGAGAAGTTTATATTTGTAATCCCATGGAAACATTATTGGAATCCTGGCATCCATATGTTCTTCTACAGTTTTGAACAAAAAGGATAAAAAATAGCCATGGATGTTCTAAACTGTTTGGGCAGAACTGATGGAAAAAGGGGCTCCTGGAGGACTGGTAAAACAGATACGAGGAACAAAGATAAAATATATAAAATTCTCTTGAATGATTATGAATACTGTCAGAAACAAATCCTAATGTAAAATGCTGAAAGTTCTTCAGCAAATGAAAAAGGAAATGACTTCTCTTGTTTCTCCCCAAAAGAAGAAACCTAGAGAAAAAGAAGATGAGAATACAGAAACTGTTATCTCTGATGTTGAAGAAGATGCAAGAGTAACTGAGTAGAGAGTATGTGGGACCTTCCCTGAGAGAGCAACTTAAAAACAGCATTAGAAACCAATGGAGAATTTTGAAAAGTCACATAGAAAAACTTGACAACAAAATTTCAGAGGTACACTTACTTAGAAGGTTTTAGTGATGAACATGTAATATCACAAGACCATGAACAAGAAACTGAGACACTGGAGTTAAAAATTTAACAATGTAAAGAAATGATTAAAACACAGCAGCAACTTATACAGCAGCTTGCTGCTGCATGTGATGATGATACCACTTTGCTATTATGAGACTGTTGGAAAAAAAGGAACACCTTAATAAAACTGCATGTGTGTTTAAGTGTGTAAGATAGATGACCATATTACTGTTTTTGTTAGAATGTTGAGCAGAACTGTTCACAGTCTCACTATTTGAATGTCTACTTTGTATGCTTTACTTTTGTAACTTGAACAACTATTTGCAATGATGACAGTATGTAACTTATCAAGTGGCGATTTCTTAGTGTTTTTGTTTTTGGGTTTTTTTGGTTATGGTTGTTCTTTTTTTTCCTTTCCCCTTTGGAATTCTGTATTGTTGTTACCCTCTTTCTGTTTTGTTTGGTTTTTTTTTCTCTTTAAATAAAAAAAGGAACGCCTTAGAGAAGAATGGCTTTTTTTTTAAAGAGCAAAAACACTTTGAGAGACAAAGACAAAGCTTTATAAAAGCGGCTATTTGCCTAGGTTTGGAGAGAAAGGCATTTGAAGAAGAGCGAACCAGTTGGTTAAAGCAGCAATTTTTAAATATGACTACCTTTGACAATCACATCTCAGAAAATGTGAAACTTTTCAGTGCCTTCTCACAAAGTTCTGATCAAGACAATCTTACAGTGCATTCAAGGCCATGGCAAAAAACGAAACAAAACAAAAAGAAGCCTCCCATGGGTATCCAGTTTATACATAGAAAATGACAAAGCCTCTGCCTACTTCACCCACTCTAGACTCTTCCCAGACACATTCCTATGTATTGGAACATATTTCAATCAGTGTGCTGGATATAACTCCTGAAGAAATGAAACCAAATCAGGTCAGAAGAAAATGTACCAATCAGACATGGAGTGTGGCATCCAGGCCTGGATTACAGGAATGTTACTACAGTGGATACTCTTTGACCTACACAAATTCCTATGTAGAAAAAGATAACTTACCTTAGATGTGTGGATGGGAACTGTTTTTCACTAACATATTTATCAAATTTGTTTCATCTGAGTTGAAGCAGGTGTGTCATAAAGTGAGTCATCTCCAATAGTTTAAGAATGGTCTGAGTGTTTGTTTGGACTAACCCAGAGAGGTAAAATGCTAAATGTATTTAGAAAGATATAAAAGCTTTGGATATGTATTTTTAGTAATAGAAGCATCTGACTCTGTGAATAAAGGAATGTACAGATGTTTGAATGGAAACAGAAGCACTAGAATGAGTTTTATCTTTATAGTTATTAAAAATAACACATTTAATTATTTAGTTCTCTTTTAAAAATAACACTTTTAATTAAACTAATTATTGTAAATGTTTAATTTTTGTCCCCAATATAGTTGTCATTGGAAGTTTAGCCTTGCTTGAATGTATACTGTAGATTTTTAACAAAGGAAGTTCTGTATTATGATTAGTGTGATTTTGGAATTACCTCTGTCATATGTTTTAAAGTAAAATTTATGTATGTTTTGTACATAAACATACATGATTATGTTAAGAGGATTTAAGACTTAAAACTTTTGCACAACCATAAATATAGTATTTCATGCCAATAAATTAAAATAAAATAATTGCTTGGCGCCAGGAAAAGGAAATGAAGTATGATTGCTAATAAATAGGTAGTTTCTTTTTGGGATGATGCAGATATTCTAATTTAGTGGTACTAGTTGCACAACCCTGAATATCTTAAAAGCCATTGAATTATATTCTTTTAGTACATTTTTGTGGTATGTGAAGTATATCTCAGTAAAAATGTTAAAAATTATTGTATGCAATATTGAATGTATAGTGTCTAGAAAGTCTTTAAATTTTTGAGGACCTTATAGACTCAAAAAGATAATTATGTTGGTATTATTTTTACCTCAGGAAATTTTAGCCAGTGTAATGATTAAGAACCTGGATACTGGAGAAGAAATACCTTTAAGTCTTGCTGAAGAGAAACTGCCAACAGGAATTAATCCTCTCACTCTACACATCATGAGAAGGACAAAGGAATATGTAAGGTATGACCTAATGTTACCATTTATAGTATTTTCAAGTAGTGAAGATTCTGTTTATGAGCTATAGCAGTCCCTAATTTGGATTTGGAATTAAAATAGTTAATGTACATTTCTTTAATTTTCTTCTCTCTTACAGCTGTACAGTTACATGGAGAAAATAGTATAGATCCTAAGCCCTATTTAGTTCTCTTTTAAAAATGATTTATATTATACTACCAAGTGTATAAAAACATATTGCGGCTAAAAAGCACACACCCAATGTTCTGAAACCTTGGTTTTATAAGCGCTTCAACTGGTTTCATAAGGTCAGAAAATAACTTTAAAGTGATTGACTCTACTATAAAATGTAAGTAGATTCAAGGAGAAATTTCTAGAAAAGCAAGAGCTTCTTTATTAAATATAATGTATGATATAGTGAGTAGGGAAGAAGATATTTGCTAGTTATTTTTTAACATTTCTGTGTAGCACATTTTCCCCCAGCAAAAAGTCTTGTTTGTGATAGGTTTTTCATAAGTTACTAAATTGCATTCACTTAAAATTTTTTGTGTTGCCTTGCTTAAAGTTTATTCTTTATTCTTGAAAGCCATTGTTTAAGGATCATTGTTTAAGCTAAAAGCATGTAAAGATTATTTCCATATTTTTTTCTTACTCTTTTTACTAGGTTAGTAAGTGTAAAGATTAGTAAATGTAAAGAGATTTTTGAAAAGTATAGAAGAGAAATGGTTTCTTTTAAAATGACTACCCCTCCTTATAGTAATGATGCAGCACAGTCAGATGATGAAGAGAAATTACAGACTCAGCCAACAGATACTGATGGTGGAAGATTAAAACAGAAAACGTGAGTTACACTGCAGCATTTTTCTTTTCTTTTCTTTTCTTTTCTTTTCTTTTCTTTTCTTTTCTTTTCTTTTCTTTTCTTAAGATAAGGTCTTGCTGTGTAGTTCAAGCTTGCCTTGAACTCTCTGTGTAGTCAAGGCTGGCCTCCAACTTGCAGGGATCTTCCTGCCTCAGCCTACCGGGTGCTGGGATCAGCTGTATGCACCACCATATCCAACAACATTACTTTTCATTTCAAGCATTTACTAGAAAAATATGAGGACTGCCATACTGTTTTAAATCTATGCTCTATCTAGTTTATATGTCTGTTTACCACCACCACTCCTTTCCAACTGGTAGTAATAGCAGCCAACCAGTTTTAAAGCATTTGACAGGTAGTAAATAACCAACATGTTTTACATCATCCCTGTATTATTTTTATGATGTTAGATGGCAGAAGTATTACTAAGGAAAATGATTGTCCTTAAAGTTGTCTTTCCTTTTTCTCTTCATCCCTGCAAATCTTCTTTGTCTTTCTAAACTCAACTATGTGTGATTCTTCCTGACTACTCTAATTCATAGCAAATTTTCCTTTCTCAATTTCTGTAATACTTCCAGTTCATATAACTTACTTTTTCCCTTTATCATTAGACTATTTTCTTATCTAAAATGCAAAAAAGTACATGTTAAACAACTAAACTATATGTTGCAAAAGGGTTTTTATCTTATTGTCCTTCTATTTCTCCCACAAATGTCTTAACACAGTGGTGTTATAAATTGTACTTAATACACACAGGTCACTAAATTGCCAGTAATTCAATCTAAAGTCCTAGATCGAATTCTCTACTTCAATCTGATATATTTTCCTAGTGTGTATCAAAGGAAGCACTGAGAATTTTTAGAAATGATATACCCATAATGCAGGTATGTGCTAACACCTCAGATTGCTGAAACTTGGCTCTTTAGCTCTGGCACCTATCAGGAACCTGAGAATTAGGAATTGTTTAGGAGGCAGATAAACATCCAGGAGAGCTGTGACATAATCAGTGTACTAAAGCACATTTTTCCAAGAGAAAAACTCCTTAGGTTTATTCAACCATTATCTTGCTTTGTACTTTTAAAAAAATCTGGCTGTCTAGTATCTGAGATCACAGCAAAATAGAAGCAGCAAACTGTAAGCATGCAAGTTGACACAAGACTATCAGATCACATTCTTATTGCAAGATGTCAGTCAAAAAAATGATAAACAGGGGCCAGGCGGTTAGCTCAGCTGCATAAGTGCCTACCCGCCAAACACAAGGTTGTAAGTTCAATCCCTGGTACCAAAAAAAATTATAAAAGGACTCATGTCAAACAACTGTCTGTACAGCAGCACTTTCTCATGCCATGATAAACAGAGCATAGTCATACTGGCACTGCAAGCTGAGGCAAAATGATGGGTCAGCTGATAGAAAAGATTGGCCCAGGTTTCTGACTTCCCTGGATCCTGCCTGTGGGCCTCAAAGACTGAGGAGAAACTAATAATATGGCCCAAATACAAACTGCTTGCAAGTCCCTACATGTATTAAAGAACAGAAAAAAAATGGTAACAGTGACCCTGTACATCAAGGAAAGAAACTGACCAAGCATTAACACCCATTGAACAAGGCATGCAAGTATGTGTTTTAGAAATAGTGTCATCTAAAATGATTAAAGCATTTTCTCGGTTTGTAAAATAAAAAATAAATCTTTAGAGTTATAGGTAATAGAGACCTTATGTTGGGTTTAGAAATGATTGTTTTATAATCTTTTTGATTATCAACAGTAATAACAGAAGTGTATAAAATAGAATTTGAAAGTTTCGTATAACCTCACCCCCAGAAATAATCATGTAATAGGTTGACATATTATCCTTAGAAGTTTTTATTCTCACAAAACTGGGATTATTCTGTTTCATTGTTTGTAAATTTTTATTAATACATGATTGTAGTACAAAATGATTACATTCACTGTGGGGATTTGGTACATGTACATAAGATATCTTAATTATTTTTACATTCCCTTCCCTGTATCTCTTGGTTCCCCTTCCCATTTGCACAAAAAAGTCTTGTCTGTTTCCTATTGCCCACATTTTATTTTGCTCTTTAATTTATTTATTCTTATATGAGAAACAATATGATGTTTATACTTTGGACAAATCTTTGTATCAGCACCAGTGGTAAATATATTGCAATCTGTGTGGCAGACATGGGTGTTAGGTGCTAGTTATATAACATTTAAGGAGACAATTCCAGTCTCTGCCCTCAGAGAACTTCCAGGTAAATGGAAAATATAGATACTAAGCATGTAATTATGAATCTAGGTACATTTATTGTGATTACTATGAAAAGAAAACTGTGGGGTGTTGGCATATACAACAAGAAATCTAGTCCTTTTGAGAGAGCAGTATTTGATCTGAAACCTAAAAAGTAAATAGGAATTAGCCAGGGGAGGAGTGTTCTAGTTATAAATAACCACATGTGCAGAGGCCCTGAATCTACTAAAAGTTTCAAACATTTAAAGAACTGAGAGTTGTCTCATTTATTGTATTATATTCCATACTTCTTTGTCCAGTCTTCTCAGGATATTTTTTCCTACTTCTTAACTATTCTAACTACTATAGCAGTGAACATCTTATATACATATAAATAGCTTAGCAAATTTTTAAAACTACTACCTATAACATCTTGAGATCTCAGGAACTGGTAGAAATTTACTCCTGACTTGTAAATTGTTTGGTTTTAAATATCATTTACTGTGCTTGGTTTCTTACAATCTTCAAATATGACTTTTGAAGCTAACATCATTGAAAAAAATAAGTAAACAAATCCTATGAATGGAAGCTTGAAGATACATACTTGTGTTACATTGTGCAAATATCCAAACTGAAAGAGAAGGTGCAAAGGACATTTTAAGCTAACAAAGCATTGTATTTTATAAGTAAATGCAAGTTTTTATTTTTATTAGTACATGTTTACATTCATCATGAGGAGTTGGCATGTGTACATAACATAAGGTTTTTTCTGCTTATGGCTATTTGGGGTTCTATATGTCTCACTTACCTGTGTGTTAAATCCTTTTGCCATATGCAGAAAGTTTTCTGCTGTTATTTCTGTAAACAGGTTTTTATGCCATGTGTTCTGTCTTCAGATTTTTTTACTAATTGTAATTCATGTTTAATTGTTTATCTTTGCATCATCCAGCAACCTTTGTATCCATTTTTTCATATTCTCTCATTGTTTTTAAAGTATTTCTAAGTATATGGCCACTGGCATCAGTCCTATCTTCTTCAACTGCTGATGCTCTGTCCTCACATATGCCATTTCTGGCTCACAGAGTACTTTCAATAAATGGAGTTTTTCATCTCCTGGATTTGTGTTTGGTATCTTTTTATGGACTCAGTTTCTTACTAAACTGGTCATTCATGTTTTGTATCATTTTATTTAGCTCAGCTAACTTTCTAGTAATCTATAAACTATTTTGTTTTTAAGTTTGTTATCTGTTTGGTTGTATCTTCACTGAGCTGCCTAGGCACTTTCTTGGTAAGACTTTTCTCTTCTTATTTCAAGTAATTCAGCTGTGCTGCTTTTGATTTCATCCCCTTTGCCCCGTGGATCAGCTTCACTGGAGTTGGCATTTTTGTCTGAGGCATTTTGTTAACCTCTCATCTTTTGGAGGGGTGTGCATATAAATGCATGTATGCATATGTTTATGGGTGCACATGCACTGAGGTTTGCAGGTCCATTATATTGGAAAGGCTTTGTTGCTAGTATGAAGATCTATTTATTTAGTGTCTGATTTTCAATGAAAAAGTTTAGGTATGGCTAACTACACACCTTTGCCTCTGGCTCAAGTTCTAGCCCCTCCATTAATTTGGGAGGGGAGAATACTATATAATTGGCCCAGCGCTCAGTTCTCTGGATATGGACCACAGTATTGTTAATGACAAAAAGACAATGCAGGTATTGGAATGCAGAGAAAACCAATTAATAGCAGTAACTATACCACCTGGCAGTAGCAACAATAATAGAGTCAAAGACAGACTGGATGTTGACATACCATAAGAACCAATAATATACCACCCTTAATATAGTAAAGAAATCTGTAATTTTAATTTAAAGACAACGTAGTGACTACTGAATGTAAGAATTATATTTCCACTAACAATAGAAAGAATGCAAAAATAATATTAGGAGTTAACTATTTAAAGATTGATAAAGCTTAATGGTCTTACTATATAGACAGAGGGAATGGGCAATGAGATAATGAAAGTAAAATTTGAAAAATAAGTAAAAGACCAGGAGAGAAAAGTGAGATAAAGGGTCCTGTTAAGCAGTAAAAAAATTAATTAGATAAAAAAAGAAAAGAACAAACAAAAAGAAGATAAAACTGTAAAATAAAGGGGAAAAAGGTGAAAATCAAAAAAGTAAAAAGAAAAAACTCAAAACCACAAATTAAATCCCCTTTACCTTATTGTTTATTGATAAAATCTGTTTTTTAAGAGCAGAATATATTTATTGAGAGAGATAAAAATCTGTTTTTAAGAAACTACTTTCTAAAGCAGTATTCTCAGACCGGTTTTCACCACATATTCACAACCTCACCCCATCCTTTCCAAATCAGATTAGCTAGGCATGGAGCTTACGTTTGTAAACTTGAAACCCTCTTCTCCCTATCTGTCTCCTACCAATCAGTTAGTATAATATTCAACATTGAAAGAATATAGAATTCTAGAATACATCATACTGCAAATCTGGAGAAACTGCCCATATTTCTTTCTTAGCAAACTAACTAGAATATATTTATTTCATAGGACAAGGGACTTAGTGAGTCAAGCACCTACTGTTTCTGTAAAACAAAGGTTATTCCTACACTTGGTCTTAGCCAAAAGGCCAAGAAGCGATACAAAAGTTATTCCTAAATAACATACTTTACCAGTCACATCTTTTTTATTATTTTGTGGGAAAAAAGTAAAACAAAATTTCATAACAGAATAATAGGAGAATAACAGTAATTAATACATCAAATATTTTTATCTTTAGTTTATCAGAGTACAAGATATAGGCATAAAAAATTGTACAAACGATATTAACACCAACCTTCCATTTCAGTGAACTAAGAAACTAGTAGCATAACTATCTTGTATTTTTTCCCTTTTCCCTTCCTTTCTTTCCCCTTACCTGCATCTTAGTTCCTTTTTCCTTTTGGACAGTTTCTTCCCATTTCACAGTATCTGTTGTACATTTTGGACCTTATTTATTCTTTCAGTTTCTCACACTAGGGAGACAATATGATGTTTACACATGTGACTCTGAGTTATTTCACTTAATAGTATCATCTGAAGTTGCATCTATTTACCTATAAAAGTCTCAGGCTTATCCTTCCTTATGGCTGAGTAGTATTCCATTGTATAAAAAAATACATCTTTTCTATCCATTCCTCTGTTGTTGGGCATTTGGGTTGATTTTAAGATTTAGCTATTACATATTGACCACATCTTCTAATATTTAGTTTATGTGTGAATTATTAAGCTTTATAACAACTAGTTAATATTATTTTAAAATATTTTTATTAAGGACTCAGTTAAAGAAGTTCCTTGGAAAATCGGTGAAGAGAGCAAAGCACCTTGCTGAGGAATATGGCGAACGTGCTATAAATAAGGTTAAAAGTGTAAGAGATGAAGGTAAATGAAATAAAAACATTTTAACTTAATATTTAATAAATTTATAATTATCTTAATTTAGCCTATAGTTCATAAGAAAAATTCTGTTTTATTGACCTATGCTTTTATAGCTAATATCTTAAGTGTTTTAGGAAATCATAGCTTGCTTAATTTTGTGAGTACAAAAATGAATTTATGTGTCTTAAATATGAATTTGTACATATTTTTTCATTATGACAGCCAATAAGGGTTGATTGTTTAATAATCAGTTATAAATTAGTTTTGTGATTTCAGTTTTTTATTAATGTTTTTTTTTGGTATACTGGAAATTGAATTCAGGACCTCACACTTGCCAGGCAGGCACTGTGTTGCTGAGCTATATCCCTATCCTATTTCAGTTTTTATAAATATTTTAAAAATTAGGTAAATTTTGTAAGTTTGCATAGATCTTAATTCCCTGTGCCTTTGTCATTATTGTACTGATTTTTTTAATTTAATGAGCACTTATGTATTATTTTTTCTGTCTCAGACACTATTCCAAGCATTTTTACCTGTATTCATTTAATCCTATAAAACCCCTTTATGGTAACTACCATCATTATCCCCATTTTTTAGATGAGAAAACAGAGGCATAGAAAAGACTGAATAACTTGCCTGTGGTCACACAGATAATAAATAACAGGAGTCGATTTGAACCCAGTTAATCTGGCACATGACTGTATGCTTTTAATATGATATATAGTAATAGACAAATTTTGTTTCTCTATTAAATGAACTTTCTTGATAATAGTAGCTATATATATATATATATTAGCTGGTAATAATTTCTGTTGCTTACTCTTTAGTATTTCATACTGACCAAGATGATCCTTCATCAAGTGATGATGAAGGAATGCCCTATACAAGACCAGTTAAATTCAAAGCAGCACATGGTTTTAAAGGGCCTTATGATTTCGATCAGATCAAACTGGTGCAAGATCTTAGTGGGGAACATATGGTAAGTAACATTTTAGGATTCAAACTTTTCTTGAGAAAAATATGTTGGCGTCTATAAAACTGATCTCTAAGTATATATTTTTGATAGCCTGATTCAAGAAGTATAAATTTATATTAATATGAAATAATGAATATATAAATGCCAGAGTCAATTTTTCATCACTGGGACAAAATACACAACATCCACAACTTAAAGGAGAGGTTTATTTGGGCTCATGGCTATAGTCCCTGGTCATTTGTCTGTTCACCCCTTGCTGGTTAGGAAGCAGAGAGACAAAGGAGGAGCCAGAGAGGGAGATATAGCTCACCCCCCTAGTGACCCAGCTCCAACGAGGCTCTACCTCCTAACAGCAAGTCAGTTATGAAAGCATCAGTGGATTAAGCCACTGATGAGTATAACCCTCCCATGATGCAATCACCTTCCAAAAGCCCCACCTCTGAATGCATAAGAGTTTTGGGGAGCAGATCCCAGTCATAGCAGTAATAATGTAGACTATATCTCTGAGCTATTTTTCAAGAAGTGAGATATCAAATCCTTAAATTTTAGGCCTGTCATTAAGAAAGAAAAATGTTTAATGTGTTCTGTATTATATTTTAATAACTTAAATACGTCAGAACTCCAATATATTGTTACAGTAAGACAACTAAAGCAAGGAGATAAGTAGAAGTTTGTGCTCTGTATCAGAATTCAAATGTACCAACATGTAAATGACAGTGCACAACTTACATTACAGTTGTCCTCTGAAAATGTAGGAACACAAGGAAAGAAAGTAACAGTAAAACTCAGAAGTGGACCATGATTCTGTCTGCTTGATCATGGATCTGGTTAGATTTTAAGTCTAAAAGTTGGTTTAACTAGAAAGAAGCAGCTATAAACAGATGGCAGCCAATTTAGAATTTAAATTGTGGTGCTTATAATCTACATACATGATTGTAGTACTTTCATTATGGAACCTGATGAATTTTCTTGTTCTGTATGAGACTCCTTCATTCTGTTTACATAAAATCTCATTGTAGTAGCCTCTGAATGACATTTTTTTGCTGTACTTGAATTTTGTAGAAATGTATGTTAGTCTAATAAATGAGCTATTGCTTCTAAATTGGCTAATCTTTTTGATACACCTGAATGTGTGTCACAATAGGATTTATTCTTTAATCTGCCTCCCAACACACACTTCCCCATTGTTTCAGTATCTAGAGATTCTAGCTATATACCGCAGAGTCTTGTTTCTAGGGAGAAAAGTGGGATAAGACCACGCCGTTCGGGTACTTACTTCTGAGTGCCTAATGCCATGAAAGTCACGGAGAAGGTGGCTCTTATTATTTGCCAGCACTGGTTAGGGATTTTAGTGTCATGCTGTGGGCTCTGTCTTCTACCTTTACGTTCAGCTAGGAAACTGATCTCACTAAGAACTGAGAAGCACACTAAGATTATGTTCTCTAGCTACCTTGGAACTTTCATATTCATTAATGTGTGACCATGATTAAGGTCTTGAACTTGCTAGTTTGAATTGCAGTTGGAATGGTTTTATTCTGTTTTGTTTGACTATATCATGCGTGATGATATGAACAGCTGTTTTGAAGAAAACAAAACATTATGACAGCTATTGCTGATTTAATATCATCCTTCTTAGAAGTCCTACCATGCTTCTATTGTTCTACTACCATTGGTTCTATATATCACATTGTGTCTTATTGGGATTTGAATTTGTGTGGTAGTTTAAACAAAATTTTTCTATCAAAAATGAGGTATTATAGTACCCATTGATCATTTTCTGTTATTTGGTTCAGAAAACCCTATAATTCTTTTACTCTATGCATGGCTTTATACTATTTTGTTATGTTTGATATTGTTGTATTTGAAACTATGCTCAACTATAGCAGAGTAAGTGATATGGTGATAGCTACTGTTGATGTCCGGTTGTCTTAATGTAAAGTACTGTGTTGCCTATGTTGTCCTGTTCTGATCTGCTCTGTACTGCCCTCTTTTGTTTTATTC
>PVJX010007127.1:0-16037 GCA_004027295.1 Dolichotis patagonum | reverse complement strand
GAATTGCAGTAAACTATCTTATTCTGCAGTAAGCTATCTTATTCTGTAGTAGTATAATGCCATTGAACTTCTGGCCATAAAGCAGTGCCAATAATTTGAGCATTAAATTAGCCTGTACTATTTAGCATAATTTTAAATTTTGGCTTAATGTTTCTAAACTTTTCAGAGTAATACCTTTTAACTTTCTTTTTGTTTTTGTAGGGAGCTGTTTGGACCATGAAATTTTCTCACTGTGGCCGGTTGCTTGCCTCAGCTGGACAAGACAATGTAGTAAGAATATGGGCTTTAAAAAATGCTTTTGACTACTTCAACAATATGCGAATGAAATACAATACTGAAGGTATTTTAGATTTATTTAAAAATCTAGTGAAATCTGGAATTTTTACATTTAAGTATAACACAGATTAAGCATCCTTAATTCAAAATGTGGAATGCTATGTAATCTGAAATTTGTTGAACATCCGTATGATGCCCAAAAATTTTAAATTTCTAAAGAATTTTAAGTGTTTGATTTTTAGATAAGGATGTTTAATGGTAAAATCTGTACCAAATATTCCCTAAAACCAAGAAACTCCAAACTGTGATGAGATATTCACCCTAAAAACCTTCCTTATCTGGTAGTCACTTGCAGTAAACACTACTAAGCATAATAGCCAGACAGAAGTAAATAGCAGAAAACCTCTAAACTCAATGTAAAGTACCACCACAAAGCTTTTGATTTATTCTTTTTCAAGTGTAGTTTATTTCATCAACCACTAAAAACAAAGTCATTTAGTTTTCTTTGGTAATCTTCATTTCTGTTCAGGCTAAAAAAGATCTAGTTAAACTAGAAAAAGAATGATAATATATACAAACACAGTGGGTAAAGAATGATTAAGGAAACAGCCTTGCAAAAGCAAAGTCTAATTGTCAGTATAACAAGGGGATATATGAAAAACTATTAAGTGGAAAAGACAAACCTAAGAACAGTATGTGTATAAACAGTGATTATTCTTATGAAGAATATTTGATGTTATCAGGACAGTATATAAAATTGATATAAATTGGTGCTTCAAGTTTATGGGATTCTTTTCTTTGTTGTTATTTTATGTGTAATAAATTTTCTCCACTAACTCTTCACCCAGTCACCTAAGGCTGGAAACACATTTTAAGGAATTTGTAGAAAGGAGAATACAGGTAGCCAAGGTGACATTGTAGAATACAGAACACCGGTTTGCAGAACACAGGAGTCTTGAGAGGTTCACATAATTGGCAAGCCAGGACCCCCTTTTTTTAATTTTAAAGAGAGAAAAGTAGTAAAAATGATACAGAATTTCAAAACAAGATAGTAAGAATTAACAATGGCTAATGTATTGCATACTGTGAATTTACTTCTGTATTATGTTGTAACACATAATTGAAAACAACGAATTTGACAAAAAGTTAAACTGCGGTTACTCTGCAGTGAGTTATTTAGTTTCAGCTATGTTTTACTTCTTTTATTGCCCTGTCTAGAACAGCAGAACTATTTTATTGGCCCTTGAGACCTAACACTGCCCAGACCCTTTTTTTTACCCCTTTATTGTTCTTGCTGTTTGTTACTATGAATGTGAATGTGTTCATTATTAATATTGAGACTTTAGCAGTATTTCGATTACTTAGTGAAGTGATTAATTCATTTTATAAAATGTTATGTAAAAATGATAAAAATAGATCTAGGAGTGTACCTCAATGACAGTATGCTTACCTAGCATGCATGAGGCTTTGGAATCAATCCCTAGTATCACACACACAAAAAAAATGCAAACAAATATTTTGGTGCTTACAAGATTATACTTGTTTAGAAAAGGCATTTTCCATAACATTAAGTTTTCTGACTATTAATTAGGAGTTACTGTATGATTTCTGAATATTTTTCGTGCATGAGTATATGTGCACAATATGCTTTTTTACAACTGTTATGCTATTTTTAGGACGTGTGTCTCCATCACCTTCTCAGGAAAGTCTAAGTTCATCAAAATCTGATACAGATACAGGGGTATGTTCATTATTTTATGGTTACTATTGTGAAATGCTATGATTTGTTTATCATAAAGTACTTTTCTGTTTTGTAGAAATTATAGTTGCATGAAGGTACTTTATTAAAATTAAATATAATCATTAGAAATACATTTTGTCTATTATACAGGCATTTCTTGTGTAATTCCTTTCCTACCACTAGGTTATTAATTGACTTGTATGCTAAATGAGTTGTGTATTGTGTGTACATTACAATATTCAGAACAGAAAAATGGTTAAAGGTAACTCCAACTTGATGCCTTTGCTTCTATTTGTGTAACTCTTACATGCAGTACTGCAATGTATAACAACATAAAATTATAGTACTATATAAATAAGGTATACTGTACATAAAAGCATTAAGGCTCTATAAACAAGGTAAAAAGTTGTATAAAATTGTACAAAAAATATATATGGGTCATAAGTGTCTCTCAGTCCTAAGTCCAAACAGTTGTTAACCGAGTAGGTCATTGAACAAGGAATATCTGTAATTGATAACAGTTTTCCTATTTAAAGGTTGCTAGGTAATTGACAGTATTTCTTAAGATACCACACAAGAATATAAACTTAAATGAAAAAAATCCCCTCCCTAAGATCTATATTAGATATTTAAAAAAATAATAATAGATACCATTTTATGGTTTAAAATTTTCTCATAGCTCTGTATCACCTTCATAGTAAGGTCCAGCTATTAGTACCTTATCATTTTTTTTTAGTACCTTATCTTACCTATTAAACTTTATTCTAATTGCCTAGTGCCTATGTGTCCTACTTGCCTGCTAGATAATAGGTTTGTATCCTAAACACTGTATGTGCTGTTTGCTTTCCCCACGATGCCTTCTCTGCCCCTCTCTTGTTGTTATTGTTGTGATTGTTTTTTTTTGTTTTGAGATAGGTTATCACTGTGTTAACCCAAACTGACCTTATACTCACAATGATTCTCCTGAGCCAGCCTCCTATGCACTAAGATTACAGACCTCTGCTCCCACACCTGGCTTTTGTCCTTTTCTTCAGAGAAAGGTCCCACTCATTCTTCAACATTCAGCTCAAATATCTTACTTTCTCCTATTGTTTTCCCTGAATACAACAAGCAAAGTTGTTCTTCATTTTTGTTCTGATAGTGTATCGTATATATTTTATATTAATATTATTTACCACATCTTACTTGTCAGTTTGTCTTCCTAGGTAGGCTCTGGGCTGATTTAAAGCAAATCAGATTGTGCTGAACAGATTTAGTACCCTTGAAATATGACCCCATAGTGATTGTTGTATGCCCACAATCAGTGTAGAATCTCTGCTTCTGTTCCCTTATAGTGTTGCCCATATGTAGATGCCTTCGGTCTCCCTTTTTATTCAACTTTCTTCATCTCCCATCTCCTTCATGAAGCCTTCACTGACTAATGCAGTGGTGAAAACTTTAGCTGCTTTGCTTTAAATGAAAAGTTTGCTTTTTTATTAGCTTAATTTACCAGTTTCCAGGCATTGATTAGTATTAATCTGTCTGTACTTTTATTATGCTTATTTTAACAGTCCTACTTACAGATTCTTAAGTACTTCCATCTACTTTAAAAATCCTAAATAACTACAATTTTCAGTGAATACAGAGCCCTTTAAATGAGGACTGTCATATTTCTTGACACAATAATGAGTAATCCTCTAGTATACTATGATTGTTTTCTGGAATAGTTGAATAGTTTATATCTGGTTTGGGGGAAAGGATCATTTGGAATTTTTTCATTTCTGTGATTCTATTTGGCAACAGTTAAGCAGCCTCTATTGCATATGGCATTGAAGTTTGGTATGTGGAATTATCTTTTTTAACCTAACCTAGGTAAGGTGAGGCCCAGTGTAAGTACAGTAGTTTTCCTGATGTACATGTGGGTTTTCCCTTGCAGTGGTATTCTTTTCTCTTTTGAAATAGTTTTGTTTTCTCATCATCCATATAAAGTAGAATATATAGAAGTACCCATTGTAACTCGGCATATTGGTGCTTCCAGGCCAACACTTGGGAGGCTGAATAAGGAGGATCTCTGCAAGTTTAAGACCAGCCTGGGCTATATAATGAGTTTTCAGAAATACCAATAACTCACTAGTTCTATCCCATTGTTACATATAACATAAGAGTTAGAACTTAGCTCTATTCTCTCTCTAGAACATACACTCTTAACTATTGTGCTTCACTAGTTGACATCTTAAGATCTGGAACTTTGTCTTCATTCAGTCCAAAAATATTTTTTGAGTGCCTAGCATGTGCTAATTACTGTTGTAGAAATTACAGATTTAATAAGTGAACAAAGGAGTCTACACTATTTGTTGTTACAAAAATTACATCCTAGTGGAAGTAGATAAACAAAATAAGTAAATTTTGTAATATAGTAGAAGATAATTTTTAAACTTCTTTATTAAATGTGATTGACATAAAAAAACTCTTATACGTTTAATATATACAATTTGATGAATTCAGAGATAAATATATAGCCATGAACCCATCATCAAAATCTACACCATAAACCTATCAATTCCAAAAATTTCCTCCTATTCTCTGTTTAAGATCAACAGTCTAGCACATTTTAAGCATATACTACATTATTATTATTATTAGTCATTATACTATAAAATAGAGTTCAAGGACTTTGACATTTTATATAATTGAAACTGTACCCTTTGATAAATATTGTCTAATTTCCCCCTCTTCTAACTCCTGGCAACTACCATCCCACTCTGCTTCTATAAGTTGACTGTATTCACTGTGTAGTATAAGTAATATTAGTATTTGTCCTTTTTTTTCTTTTTTTTTTTGGGGGGGGTGCCAGGGATTGAACTCACAACCTTGGGTTTGCCAAGCAGGCACTTAGGCCTGCTGAGCTAAACTCCCGGCCAGTATTTGTCCTTCATTGTGTAGCTTCTTTCACTTAGCATACCTTCTTGATCCATACACTCATCTCTCTATGGACATTCAGATTAGTTGCATGTCTTGGCTGTTGTGAATAATGCTGCAGTGCACATGAGAATACTGATACTTTTTTGAGATCCTGCCTTTAGTTCCTTAGTATATATTATATAGAAGGAAGTGGGTTATTGGGTCTATGGAGGCTTTGGTTTTAATTTTTTTAGGAAACTCCGCATTGCTTTCTATAGTGGCTATGCCAATTTCACAGGAACAGTATACAAGCATTATTTTTTTCTCTACATTCTTTCCAGCACTTTTTTATAATAGCTACATCATTATGGCTTTTATAAATCATATCTCCTTGGTGATTTATGATGTTGAGTTAGTGTCTTTTTATTGATCTGTTGACCATTTGTATGTGTTTAGAAAATGTCCAGTTCCTTTGTCCAATTTTAACTGAGTTACTTGGTTTGGCACTGGTTTGATTTTTTTTTTTTGCTATTCAATTGTAGGATTTCTTTATATATTTTGGGTATTAACCTTTATCAGATACTTGGTTTATAAATATTTTCTCCCTCCTATAGTTCCCTTTCTATTTGGACAGTGGTTTACCTTTTGTGCAGAAAGCTTTTGTTTTTAGTTTGAGGTACAGTAGGCCTTTATCAGTGGTGTATACATTCAGAAACACCCAGTGGATGCCTGAAAACATGACTGTTACCAAACTCTATATTTGTTGTGTTTTTTCCTATATGTCCTTAACTATGGTAAAGTTTAATTTATAAATTAGGCACAGTAAAAAATTAACAGTAATAAAACAATATAACACAGAACAATTTTGACAATATACTATAATATAAATTACTTTTGAAAGAATCAAAACAAGTATTAATATTTTGGACCACAATTAACTGCTGATAATAGAAACTTCAAAAAGCAGACTCAAAAATAAGGGAGGACTACTACTATAATTGCATTTGTCTACTTTTGCTCCTGTTGCCTTTGCTTTTGGTGTCCTACCTAAGAAATCACTGTTAAGCCCACTGTCAAGTAGGGTTTTTTTTCTTGCCATTTTTTTGGTTTTTATAGTGTTGGCCTTACATGTAAGTCTTTAATCCATTTCAAGTTGATTTTTTGTGACTAGCATAAAATGAAGCCAGTTTCATTCTTTTACATGTGTATATCAGGGATTAATGAGTTTTATAGAGGAAAATAAAGCATAAAGTAGTAAAATATGGTGGACAAGTGGTTGTCATTTGTACAAAATCAAAAGAAAATAGGATAGTAATCATATGTCTTATCGGGAAGAGACCATTCCAGATAGAGTGATGAGTGAAGCTGCTACCTGCTCTAAGGCAGGAGTTGTGGTGTGTTTAATAGCAGTGGCAAGACATGGATAACTGGAGCCAGTTAAGGGGGTGGTGATGAAGTCACAGAGGTGTAGATAGAGAAATTAAAACACATAGGCCATTGCAAGGACTTTGGCATTTGCTATGATAAAGAGCTTTTGAACAGAGAATGACATAATCAAACATTTTCAAAGGATCATTCTGGTTTGTATACTGACAGGAGGACACAAGAGGGTAAGTCTCTTACTCATTTTGATATCCCAAATCACCAGAATAGTATCTTGTATATACTAAATCTAACAAATATCAAAAATCTTACAGTTTGTCAGACAAGTCCAGCTTTAGGTGACATTTTTAGGTAGTCAACAAACAGGTTGACCATCCCTAATCGAAACTCTGAAACATGAAATACTCTAAAATGTTAAACATTTGAGTATCAGCATGATGCCACAAGTGGAAAATTCTGTGGATCATTTTACTTGATAATTCTACCTTTAATAATTTAGTATAAGGACATAATGTGATATTCCCAACAATACAAGGAAAATGATTTAAAGTTAACGTACTTTACAAGTTTTGAGTTTAAACTTTTGATCTAATAACAATATATGACAATAAGGAAACACTCAAATTGGAATAAAGATTCGTATTCCCAGACATTCATTTAATTGGTATTTATGTTAGCAAAACAATAGAATTATCTAAGTGACCAACAAGTGGAAAATGATTAAATTATGGAATGTCCATATTATGAGGGCAGTAAATATTTTCAAAATGTAAAATGTAGAAATATGCTCATAGTACAGTAAAAAGGAAGATAGCAAATCATGCATTCAGTTTTATTCCAATTATGTTTTAAACATGAAAGACTAAAGGTGGCCAAAATTCAGATTATGGGTGATTTTATATCTTGTTTTTCTAATTTCTATACTTCCTGAACTGTCTGTGCTGATTATGTTATTTTATAATGAAATTTTTTGGTGCTTTAAAATAGCACAACTTTATTTTCCCAACGGTTCTAGAAGACATAAATCAAAAGTGGGCCTTATAAGCCTAAAATTAAGAATTATAATAAAATCTTTTTAAAAATATTTTGAAAGAAGTACAGGAAAAAGAAAATAAACATTTAAGGGAAAAGAAGACTGGGATCACTAGAGGAAATATGCTAAGGAATTAATTAAAAGCAAGCAATTGTTAAACAGTTGATTTTTATGTAATGAGATGAGTCCATTTAGATTTGTATCTCAGCAGTGCTTACTTAGTCTGGCAACAGAAATTAGGAAAGATATTGTGGATCTCAAGGATTAGAAGTACTTGGTAAAAAGTATCTGTGGTGCTAGTCTACTCCATGGTCGATGTGAAGATTTTTTATGAGCTATAAAGTTCTAGACAGGTTTGAGCATATAGCTTAGTGGTAGTGCACTTCCCTGTCATTTGTAAGACCTTGGGTTCCATACCCAGGTCCACAAACAAGATAATTTCTAGACTACTCATAGTAGTTTTTTTTCTATCCCCTGGCCACTGTCCTAGTTCAAGCACTCACTATTCTTACTTGAACTACTATTGGTAGTTCTTCCTGCCTGCACTCAGTTTCCAAGCCATCTTTGATATTGTCCAGAGTTCACTTGCTAAAGCATCATTAAGATTGTTATTTTTTTCCTTTTCAGAATGCTATGTTGGCTCCTCATTTCTTTAAAATATTGGAACTTTTAGTCTTCAGCCTCTGGAAAGCCAGTTTTTCCAACACCATTTATTAAAAAGGCTGTTTTTCTCCCAGTAAATGTGTTTTGGCCCCTTTGTCAAAGATAACGTGACTCTGTGTTTGGAGTTGGTTCTGCATCTTCTAATAAGTTCCATAGTGCCTCAGATCTGTCTTTGTTTTTGCAGTACCATGCTATTTCTGTCATAGTGGCTCTGTAGTATAATTTCAGGTCAGGGATTATGATGTCTCCAGGCTTGCCTTTGTTGTCCAGGATTGTTTTTGCTGTTCTAGGTCTCTTGTGGTTCCACATGAAATTTAGGAGTGTTTTTTCTCTAGTTCAGTGTATTTTGATTGGGATTACATTAAGTCTGTGTGACACTTTTGAAAGTATGACCATTTTCACTGTGTGGATTCTTCCTACCCAATAGCAAGGGATATCTCCTTTTTCTGATATCCTCTCTGATCTCCTTTTTCAGAGTATTGCAGTTTTCAGTGTAGAGATCTTTTATTTCCTTTGTTAGATTGAGTCCTAACTATTTGATTTTTTGGTGCTATTATGAAAAGCATGGTTTCCTAATTTCTATCTCAACAAGTTGGTTATTTTTGTACCAGAACACTATTTATTTTTGAGTATTGGCTTTGCATGCAGCTACCCAACTGAATTTGATTATTAAATCTAGAAGTCTTTTGGTGGAGTTTCTGGAATTGTCTATGTAGAATATCATGTCATCTACAAATAATGATAATTTAACTTCTTCCTTTCCTATCTTTATTCTTTTTATTTTTCTCTGTTATCTAATTGCTCTGGCTAATGTTTCCAGAACTGTGTGGAATAGAAGTGGTGGCAGTGTCATGCTTGTCTTGGTCCTGATTTTATTTGTTTATGCCTTTATTTTTTTAATTTTATTTAAAGAGAAAAAAAAAAACAGAAAAAAGGGTAGCAACAATATAGAATTCCAAAGGAAAAAAAGAAAACAAAAAAAAAACACTAAGAAATCAATACTTGATAAATTACATACTGTCATCTTGGAAATAGTTGTTCAAGTTACAAAATTAAACCATACAGTGTAGACATTCAGTGAGACTGCAAACAGTTCTGCCAAACCATCTAACAAAAACTTAGTAATATGGTCATCTATCTTACACACTTAAACATATATGCAGTTAAACATACATGCAGTTATATCCTTTAGAGCACTTTCTTTTCCTCTCTTTTTTACAGTAGCAATTACACATTTTAGGTGTTATTACTCCCAGAGTTCTTATTACTTTTTACGCTAGAGACACAATGTGATATTTATAAACATGATTCTTATTTATTTCACTAATGAGGATAGTCTCGTCTCCATTTACCTCTGAAGGCCTCAAGATCATCCTTTTTTAATAGCTGAGTAATATTCCATTGTATAAAAATATCACATCTTTTTCATCCACTCTGCAGTTGATGGGGATCTTGGTTGTTTTCAAGATTTAGCTATTACAAATTGTGCTGCTATAAACATGGGTGCACATATATCACTGTGATTCGACCTTTTCAGTTTTTCTGGGAAAATACCCAGGAGGGGAATAGCTGGGTGGAATGGAGCTTCCAATCCTAGTCTTCTGAGAATTCTCCACACTGATTTCCATAGTGGTTGCACCAGTCTACACTCCCACCAACAGTGGAGCAGTGTTCCTTTTTCCCCCACAGCCTCGCCAACATTTGTTATCAGTTGATTTCGTGATGGCAGCTATTCTTTCCAGAGTGAGATGAAATCAGTGTTGTTTTAATTTGCATTTCTCAAATGACCAGTGATGGTGAAAATTTCTTCATGTATTTATTTGCCATTTGTATATCTTCATCTGAGAACTGTGTGTTCATCTCAAATGCCCATTTTTGGAGAGGGTCTTTGAATTTGAGGGGCTTGATTTTTTCAGTTCTTTATATGTTCTTGATATAAGTCCTTTGTCTGAGGGGTTGCTGGCTAAAGTTCTTTCCCATTCTGTGGGTTTTCCTTTCACTCTGTTGGTGATTTCTTTTGAAGTGCAGAAACTTTTCAATAATATGAGATCCCAGTTTTTGATTCTCGAAAGTGTTTCCCGTGCAGTTTGTGTTTTGTTCATGAATTCTCTGCCTACCTCTATGTCTCCAAGACCTCTACCTACCTTGTTTTCCAGTAGATTTAGTGTTTCTGTTTTAATGTTTAGGTCTTTGATCCATTTAGACCTTAGTTTGTGCGTGGTTGGCCCTGATTTTAGAGTGAAAAATTTCATTTTTAACTATTTAGTATGATGTTGGCTGATGGTTTCTTATAGATGGCTTTTATCAGATTGAGATAAAGACCATCTATTCTGTTTTTCTGTAGGTTTTTTTAATCACAAATGGGTGTTGGAGTTTGTCAAATGCTTTGTTTTCATCAGTTGAGATGATCATATGATTTTTGTCTTTGGCTCTATTGATACGTTGTATTACATTTATTCATTTGCCTATGAAATCAGGTTGAACCATACCTGTATCCCTGGGATAAATCCTACTTGGTCATGGTGAATGAACTTCTTGATTATTTGCTGCATTCTCTTTGCCAGAATCTTACTGAGGATTTTTGTGTTAATGTTCATTAGGGAGATTGGCCTGTAGTTCTCATTTTTGGGTGGATTCTTCTCCAGCTTTGATATCAGAGTAATGCTTGCATCAGAAATGAATTTCAGAACATTGCTTTCCTTTCAATTTCAATAAAGACTTTGAGAAATGGCAGTATTAGGTCTTCTCTAAATTTCTTGTATAATTCAGAATTGAATCCATCAGTGTCTTAGCTTTACTTTGTTGGTAGGTTTTTAGTTATATTTTTTATTTCATTGAATGATATTGGGTTATTTGGAATTTTGATATCTTCTTGATTCAAGTTTAGCAATTCATAGGAATCTAGGAATTTGTCTATTTCTTCTCTGGTTTTCATCTTATTAGTGGTTTTCAAAGGAGATATTTTCTGAGTTTTTCTCTGATTATTTTCTGAATTTCCACAGTATTCATTGTGATTTCACCTTTTTCACTCCTAATTGTATGAATTTTGAGTTTTTTCTTTCATTTGACTCAAATTCCTTTTATTTAATCAATCTTTCAAGGAACTAACTCTTAAATTCATTGATTTTTTTTTTTGTATTCTCAGTTGCATTAATTTCTGCTCTGATCTTTGTATCCTCCCTTGGGTGTGACTTGTTCTTCTTTTTCTAGAAGTTTGAGTTTCAACATTAGGTTGTTCATTTGAGCTCATTCTAGTTTCCTAATACAAGAATTCACAGCTCTAAGTATCCCTCTTAGTATGGTTTTCTTTGTGTCCCATAAGTTTTGGTATATTGTATCAGCATTTTCATTTAATTATAGATACTGTGTAATTACTTCTTTAGTTTCATCAGTGACCCATTAGTTGTTCAGTTGCTTGTTACTTAATTTCCATGTGCTTATGGAGTTTTTGTAGTTTCTTTTGCCATTGCCTTCCAGTTTCATTGCTCTTTGGTCATAATATGTATGGGATGATTTCATTTCTTTTGCATTTAGTTAAGTACTTTCTGTGGGCTAGTATGTGGTCTATTTTGGAGAACGTCCCACGCACAACTGAGAAGAATGTGTATTCTGATGTAGTGGAGTAGAACACTGTAGGCGTCTACTAAGTCCATTTGTTCACAGATTTGGTTCAGTTCTGATACTTCTTTGATAATTTGTTTTGTCTAGTTGATCTATGTATTTGTGACAGTGGGGTATTGAGGTCCTCCATTAATATTGTGTTACTTACTTACTTGATTTTTCATGTCCATTAATATTTGTTTTTATACATTTGGGTATACCTGCTTTTGGTGCAAAGATATTTATGATTTTTATCCCTTCTTGGAAATTTCTTTTAACAGGTATGTAGTGACCTTCTTTATCTCTTTTATTCAGTCTTGGCTTGAAGTTCATATTGTCTGCAAATAAATAGCTTCTCCTGCTTTTTTCCTGTGTTCCTGTTGCATGGTATATTGTTTTCCATCCTTTGACTTTCAGTCTATGAATTTCTCTTTGCGTTAAATCTGTTTCTTTAATCCAGCATATTGTTGAATCTTGTTTCTCGATCTGTTCTGCCTGTCTATTCTTTTGATTGGTGAACTGAGACCATTTACCTAGATGGTTATAACTGATACATATTAGCTTATTATTTTCCTTCCAGTGATCTCGTCTTTCCCCTCTGTTTAATTGATTTCCCTGTGTATCACCATGCACTAAACCAAATCAAATGGAACAAAGATCTAAATATTAAAACAGAAACACTAAATATGCTGGAAGAAAGAATAGATAGTAGTCTTGAAGATGTAGGTATAGGCAAAGACTTCATGAACAAAACGCCAATTGTACAGGAAACACTACAAAGAATCAACAACTGGGATCTCATCTTATTATAAAGATTTGCACAACAAAAGAAATCATCAACAGTGTGAAAAGACAACCCACAGAGTGAGAAAAAAACTTAGCCAGTTGTTCCTCAAAGGGCTAATATCTACAACATATAAAGAACTGAAAACAATCAGACACCCCCGAATTTGAAGACCCAATGTAAAAATGGGCATCTGAAATCAGTAGACACTTCTCAGAGGCAGAAATACAAATAGCAATTAAATATATGAAAAAATATTCAATGTTCACTGGTCATTTCAGAGATGCAAATTAAAATAATGCTGAGATTAAAATAATGCTGAGATTAAAATAATGCTGAGATTCCATCTCACTCCAGAAAGAAGGGTGTTGTGGTTTATTTAAATGTCTTTTTAAGCCTCATTTAGTTATGGAGGCGACTAAATCTAGCATTTGTGACTGGTTTGTTTGTGCCGCGCTCAGATTGATGGTGTGAGTGTTTCACTTGCCCAGGGGTGGAGCCAATGTAACTGTGGGGAAGAAGGCAGGCCTTTCTCTTTTACTTTCACTTTTGCTGTTTGCGGTAGCCATAAAGGGCTGCCCTGCCACTCCATGCTGCCTTGAAGCCAACTAAATATAGACTAAAACCCCCCAAAACTATAAAAAATAAACCTTTCTTTCCCTAATTTTGGGCATCACATATTTTGTCGCAGCAAAAAATAAAAAATAATTAAGACAATTTGGTACTGAGAGTAGGGTCATTGCTGTGACTTCACCTGACCATGTGGTTCAAGAGCCTTTAAAAATGGCTTGTGGACAGAGTTTAAAAAGGTTTGAAGATGTCACCTAAATACACAGAGCTAAAGCAGCTTAGGCTGTTCTGTAGAGGAGATTCTAGTTAGAGCTCAAGAGACCAAAAGGCTGATAAAAAGCCTGCCAATAAAGACCAGGCATGAGAGGTTTCTGCTGGGAAGAAGGATCACATTGGTTGTGTACCCTACACAATGTGTGTTATGGCGTGGCAAAAAGTTTGTATGCATTTTGCTCATGTCTAGAGACTTTGCCTGAGACTGATATTAAAAGCAATAGACTGATTAATCTGGCAAAAAAAAATTCAAGGCAGTCAAATACTGAGTTGGTGGCATGGCTTTTGTTGGAGGTCTTTAGCCAGATTTATGTTGCAAATCAAAGAGACCAACAAGATAATTTAAAATGTGAGTTTGGCCAAAAAAAAAAGAAAAGAAAAAGAAACTTCAGTAAAGCTATAAAGAAGATAGAGCCAAAGCCTTGATTGCTAAAAAACAAAACAAACCAAAAAAGATGGCCTGGGGCCATCACAAAAAAGCAGGGGATCTTTACCTTTTACAGCCTCAAACCACCAAAAGTGAAATACTTTGCTCAGAAAAAAAAGCCACAGTATACCACATTCCAGAATGGCAGCAGTGGCCACAAGAGGTTCCAAAATGGTGGCGACCACACCAGATTCCACAATGGTGGTGACATAAAAAAGCTTTTCCTCACAGTTAGGTTCAAAGAGCTCAGCAATCCAGACACTTGACCCCTACAGCCAAAAAAAAAAAAAAAGCGTGGCTACCACTCCAGCTGACAACAGACCTCAGTGGCATCCACATGGCACTTGTTTTAGGTGCAAAAAAATGCACAAGTTGAGAGTGAGACAGCTTCCACCCTGATTACAAAAGGCCTGGGATGCCAAGCAGTGTGTCCCTGAGAGAGCAATATATAAAGATGTAAGGGTAAAGCTAAAGGTGCAGGAGAGACCCCAAAAGTCAAAACATAAATCAAAAAGTCAAAAACATAAATCATCTAAAAAAGCCTCCAAAACCAAGCAGAGGAGCCTTTAAGAAAAAAGCTGCAGGAGTTAAAATTCCTAGAAATGTGTTAGGGGTAAAATCCCCCAAGCCTTTTAGAGCTCATAGCCAGATTGCTTCAGATGCTAAGCATAAAACTCTTAATGTTTGCCCTGCTAGATTTTAGACTTGTTTTGGTTCTAATCATGGTATTCCCATTTATAACTTGTAAAATGTTAATATTTATCTTGTGCCTTTGCATTTTAAAAATATTTAACCTTGTTTCATTTATACAGGAGATTACAGTTAAGAGTTTGCCATAGATCTCAAAAGAGACTTGAGACTTAATACTTTTCATCAATGCTAAAAATATTAAGACTGTGACAACTCTTGGGAATGGACTAAATGTCTTTTTATATAGAATACACACGAGTCTTTGGAGGACCAGGGTTGGAATTTAAATGTCCCTCCAAAGCCTCATTCAGTCATGGAGGCAACTAAATCTAGCATTTGTGATTGGTTTGTTGTCTAGTGCTCAGATTGATGATGTGAGTGTTTCACACACCCAGGGATAGAGCCAGCATAATGGCAGGAAGGGAGGGGTGGTTTGCTTTTGCTTTTGCTTTCACTTTTGCTGTTTGCAGCATCCATAAAGGGCTGCCCTGCCAGCCACGCTGCCTTAGAGCCAACTAAATATAGACTAAACCCCCCCAAAACTATAAAAAATAAACCTTTCCTTCCCTAATTTTGAGCATCACATGTTTTTGTTTCAATTTAAAAAAATGAAAAATAACTAAGACAAACGGCTGTTTTTAAGAAATCAACCAATAGCAAATGCTGGTAAGACTGTGGGGAGAAAGGAATCCTTTTCTACTGTTGGTGGGAGTGTAGAGTGGTGCAACCACTGTGGAAGTCAGTGTGGAGATTCCTCAAAGTCCCATTTTATCCAGCTATTCCCCTTGTTGATATCTTTCCAAAAGAACGAAAAGCAGCCTACCACAGTGATATATGAGCACCTGTGTTTCTGACAGCACAACATTGAATGGATAAAAAAAGATGTAATTTTTTTATACAATGGAGTACTACTGCCTTTAAATGGAATAAACTTGAGACATTTATAGCTAAATGGATGAACCTTGAAACCATACTCTGTGTGTGTGTTTATGTGTAGTTTTTTCAAATCCTTTTTATTTCAAAGAGAAAAATTAAAATTTCAAAATACATCAGTCAGTGGGCAACAGTGGTACATACATTGTACATTGTTATCCCCAAATCATTCACCCAGAGCACAAGACATCTGCATTCAATTGTCCAGAAATACCAGCACAAATCTTTCTCTTCAGTGAACTCAGAGAAATCAGTAGTATAACTATCTTACACACACACACACACACACACACACACACACACACATGTTGGTTTTTTTAAGCTTCTCACGATAGTGACACAATATGATGTTTACACATGTGTGTTTTGTGTATTTCACTTATGGCTGTGGTCTCAAATTGCATCCATTTACCTATAAATGTCCCCAGTTTATCCTTTATGGCTGAGTAGTACTCTACTGTGTAAAAATATCAGATCTTTTTTATCCATTCCTCACCCGATGGGCGTTTAGGTTGTTTCCAAGATTTAGCTATTACAAACTGTGCTGCTATAAACATGGGTACACATATATTGCTGTGGTACGAAGTCTTTAATTCTTTTGGAAAGATATCAAGAAGGGGAATAGCTGGATCAAATGGAACCTCTAGTCCTAGTTTTCTGAGAAATCTCCACACTGATTTCCATAGTGGTTATACTAGCCTACACTCCCATGAACAGTGGGAAAGGGTTACTTTTTCCCCATAGCCCCTCTAGCATTTGTTATTGGTTGATTTCTTGGTAATAG